>APFE031253861.1:145008-169969 GCA_000404065.3 Pinus taeda | reverse complement strand
TATTTTTCATTTTTATAAATAAAAAATATATATTTTATGTTATAACTTTATTTTAACAATTATATCAATATGTTGGTATTAATATTTATATGTTTATTTGATTGTTAGTTTTTAAATTTCATCATTTCAGTGTTCAGATTCATAAATTATCTAATAATTTTAGTTGTAATGTTGTGATTCATGAATGGTTTTGATTTTAAACATCAAATGTATTTTCTAAAATTTTAAAAGATATTATTATATATTTTTGTACTTGTCGTATCCTCGCCGTATCCGGATCCTGGCTTTTCAAAAATCCAACGGATCCGTCTCCGAATCCATATCCATATCCTGGTAACTTAGGTCATAGGCATATTTTATTTTATTTTTGTTTATTTTCGCTTAAAATGAGGAAGGTCGTTTAAACCTCCTCATCTATTTTTGTCATTTCTATTTTTGGTTTCATAGATTAGTATTTAAACCCCTCTCGTGCATTTAGAGAAGGGTCCAAAAATTTTACCAAAAACATTCTTCAAAACATGCACTTTTGTCCCTTTGAGGAGGTTTTGGTAAAGTTAATGGAACAGGATTTATTTTCTACTTGAGTTTAGCATCTTCTATTGAAATTGCACTTCTGTACTCTTAGTTGATGTTGAATGATTTGAAATTGAATCAATATTTGTTGGAGCACATGAGTAAGACGTATTACAAATGGTATTTCTATCTCTTAATGCTTTTTACTTGTGTATCAAGCAATAAATCATTTTAAGTTATTTATGTATGAAACTTTAAATTCTTAGTTATCATTATTGCACTTTTGTATGATGATGATTTATTCTTTATGCTGAATATATGAATAACTCTTTAGGTGATATACCTCTCATATCGTTTCGGCTAATTTTTTTATACAGAATGATCATTATTAAACGAATTCTCTTCTTATCGTAATTGAATGATCTTTATTATCAATTACTTTCAGAAATCATTTTAAATCGCATATATAAACATTACTCTCGAGATAGTTTTAAAGTTAGACGTTTTCTTTAATTATGATAGATTGCATATGATAGTTAGAAGATAGATCAATTTTAGAATAAGTATTTACCTCATAAAATCCAAAAAAGAAAAACATCATCCCGTTAGCACGAACATTATAAATAGATTAGGAAACTAGTCCCATCATCCCTAGTCGAAGCCACTATTCCAAACGGAAAAGAAGTTGTCCTAAGGTCTGGACCAAGTGGTTATCCACCTTGTTGGAGTCCTGATTTTTCAAGCCTTCAACATATTTGGCGCTAGAAAGAGGGCCTGATTGTGAATGGCAAGTAAATCTACATCTTCACGCCATTCTAAGAATAAAACTCCCTCACCATCACCCTCAACTTCTCGTTCGCATTCCAAATCTCGTATCTTTGAACCAAAAGTTGAAAAGAAAAATACAGAGCACATTATTGAAATCCCAAACAAGCCAGATCATTATTCTTTAGAGTCCCCTGAATTACAAACTTTAATCCATAAGTTACATGGGATTTCAATATCTCAAGAAGAATCTGAGTTATCCCAAGGTAGTGTCACTTCTCATCAAACCCCATCTCAATGACTGACTAGAGCACAGAGCGAAAAACTAGGAATCCCACCAGTTGAGATTCCTCTACTGAGGCGTAAGAAAGCTAAGAAAACACCCGCAAAATCTCATAGTGAAGTTCTATCATCATTTTCTTCCGTCGTCCCACTCATATCATCACAAGGTCACTCATTCGTCCCCCAACTCCAAATCGTGGTTCATACAGGTACAAGAGCTACATCCTCCTCTACCCAATCACCTTTAACTACTGCCACACCTTCTTCTACTCATATCCCGATGATGGCACAAAATCCATCAAGGCCCTGGGCCAACCCAAGGGCTGTAAGAATGGCTGGACCTTTATCTCAATTACCAGCTCATCCTAAGAAATGGTTGCCCAAATTCAATCTTGACAATGGCCTATTAACCGAAGAACACATAAATAATTTTATGCTATCTATTAATTTGAATGGAGTAACAAAAGAGGATGCAGTTGTAAGACTATTTCCTTATACTTTACAAGGAGCAGCAGGATCATGGTATTTTTCATTGCCATCAGACTCCATTAATAACTGGGATACATTTCAAGAACAAATTTTAACAAAATTTGGGAATGATAGGTCCACAGCAACCTTAATAAATGACCTCTCCAATTTAAAAGCCGAACCAAAAGAACCAATTAAGGACTTCAACTCTCGCTTCAATAAATTATTGAACAAAATACCAACAGCATCTAAGCCTAGCAATGAAGTCCAAAATGAATGGTATATTTCTGCTTTACCTTCAAATTCAGCCATCTTTGTAGACAGAGCTGCCAAGCCAACATTAGCAAAAAACATGAAAGAGGCAATAGCTGTAGAGAAATGTATACTAGCCGTAGAAAAGAAAAACGTTTTAAATGAAACGAAATCTAAAAAAGTGTCTTTTAGAGACGATTCTAAGAAGAAACAACCGAAGGACCCTTTCAACCTGGAAGGGTTACAAAAAGTCTTGAAGACCATGTCCAATGAAATGGTTGATATAAAGAAACAAGTAGCAGAAACCTCTTCCAAGAAATCTTTTAAATCCTATAAAAGAAATCCTCCAACCGACTCCAAACCTCCAAATGCTATAACAAACGTTGAGTCAGAAGGGGAAGAGGAAGAAGTTTCAAATGAAGAACAAACCGACGATGAAGAAATCGTAGAACTACAAGGAATGTGGGACTTCATTCTTCCAAATGAGGAAGATCAAGAAGCATTACCTGTTGCCACTAGAAGTAGAAATCAACTCAATCCTCCACAGTGTAGTACAAAACAGAAAAACCCAATTCCACCTCCCAAGGATAAAATCGTAGGTAAAAAATCCTCACCAAAGACTACTCAGACAAATCCTATCCAATTTGATTCGACATCTTCATCTAAAACGCTCATCATCTCAGATGAAATGGAATACAACATTATTGAAGATATGAAGAAAACCAGAGCAAACATTACTCTTCATGAGCTCAGTAAGTTAAAACATCAACAGAAATTACTCTTGAAAGAATTCAATGCGGTACCTACTATGCCTCTTCTCGCCACTGTGATTTCAAACGCTATTCATGAAATGGGAAGACCTCCAAATAGCATGGTAAATAAAATCGACCCAACTGACATTGCTCTAATTGGCGGAAGATCCAAATCCCATACTCCGCCATTTCTCCTTACTTTGAAGTTTTTAATAAAAAATTGCACAATTGTCTAGTTGATTCTGGTGCATCATCTAACATTTTACCTAGGACGGTTTGCGCTAAGTTAAACGTTCAACCTCATAAATCTACAGTACGAATTGTACAGCGAGATCGGTCTCAAGTCGAAGTCGTCAGAGAAATTAATCAAGTAACCATAAGACTTTCGTCAAACCCAAAAGTGTGTCAAGTCATTGATATACTTGTGGTTGACATTCTTGAATTTTATGGACTAATCCTCAGTAGGAATTGGTCAGAAAAGCTTCACGGTTACTTTGCAACCCACTAGTCTCATATGTGGCTCCCCTACAATGGCAAACCAAATCAGATCAAAGTTGAATGAGAAAAACATCAAAGTACATGGTGACAAAGTTAGAAGGACAAAACGAGCCTGTAGCGTATAGCAGCAACATAATCGGAAATTATTCTGTTGAGTCATTCTTAAGAAATTTCAACGCTCACATTTCACCTTTTTTGGAAAATTCCATTTTATCTCAAATAGAAAATTTTTCTCAAACTAACACTTCCAGAGGTATCAATTTTGTAGATAAACCAGTAAATAAAACCTTGTTTTGGAAATTATTTTTCGATGGTTCTAAATCCAACGATGGAAGAACAAGTTGTTTATTAGTTAGTCCCAGAGGAGAAAAAAACCATGTTAGCATGTAGACTTAAATTCGATTGCACAAACAACACCGTTGAATATGAAGCATTGGTTCAAGGGTTATACAAAGCAATCAGACTTAATATCAAATACCTTCAAGTATTTGGAGACTCTGAGATTGTCATTAGACAAGTAAGAAATACTATACATTGTCTGTCGGGGCATTTGAAACACTATCAATCCCTAGTACAAGACTTGACCTCACACTTTATAGCGTTTAATATTTCATCTATTCTAAGACTCCAAAACGCTAGCGCCGATCTTCTTGCTAATGTAGCTTCCAAGCTTATTCCATCAGAGGACTACAGCCCAGATAGATTCTCTATTGAATTAATTTTTAAACCCTCTATTCTCGATAACCTAAGTCACCTGACACGAAGATTCAGGATTCGTAGGATTCGGGATTCGTAGTGTCGGATTCGAACACGTTGACTCCCCGGAACATGACAAGTAGGATTCGTTATATATTATTTTATTAAAAAAAAATATATATATTATATATATATATATATTAAAAATTAGATATTTCTTACACATTTTAATTAATGATAAAATTTATTGATTTCAAACATAGATCTTCATCTATAGCATGCATAGTACATACAAAAGACAAAGATACTTATATGAAATGGCAAATGGTTACAGGGAAATATAATCTAGGGCATATTAGCAACATAAATGCCTATTACTAGAGGATGAACAAAATTTTGGACAATATGGACTTTTATTTCAAAATTCAAATATCTGCATCTCAGGGCTAATTTTTGCTGATAATTTATCTGCAATCTGGGGTCATGTCTCTTCCAACAATGCCAGTGACTTATTAAACATCCGCTTCTCTAAAAGTCTTAAAAGTATTTTGCCAACTAAAGGACAAACATATCATGGATAAATAACAGTCAAACAAATCAAATGTATGAGCAGTGAAGTTTAAGTCTTTCCATATCTCTGATCACTTCTTGAATCCTGTCAAGTTCGTTGTTTTTCAGAGAAAACATGATATTGATGATTCTCCAGTATTAGAGGAACACCCGTCTACAGTACATATTTGCTTGGAGATTGGTTGCTGAGGATGAGAATAAGCCTCCAACAAAAGAAATCTAACCCTAGAAATTTTGTTCTAGAAACTACATAGGCAAACTTTTGTCCACCGAACTTAAAACATACATTCTTCTCCAGAAATATTGAAAAATTGGTCACAGAGAATTGTTTCTAGTTATTTTGTGGGATACGAATCCTAAAATCGGGATTCGCTGGCCATGCACAGGATTCGTACAGGATTCGTACGAATCCTAAAAGGACACGTAGAATCCGATTTTAGGATGCGATTTTCAAGAGAATCATATTGGACACGCGGGATTCGGGTTCGCCAAGCTCTATGAACGAATCCGGTTACTTAGCCGATAACATTACCAACTGGAGAGTCTTCAACAATGATCCTGATATCGTGAGTTTTCTTACTTCAGAAGGCTCTTACAATGATTAGATAATTGACAAAGACCAACATGACAATCAACTGGAACAAGAAAACAACAATAACGCTATACCAAAATTTGTAGTCAAGTTAGAGGACCTATATGACTTAAAGTACAGATTTAAACTATCCACCAATTCAAAACTCTAGAGTTCAACTCTGAGATATGAATTAATCAATCTAAGGATGGACATGAAACCACAAAACATCAACCTAGATCTTGGCCTGACATCTGAAGAAAAATTAGCTTTTATTCGATTGTTGAAACAATACAAGAGTGTCTTCGCTTGGAATTACGATAATCTTAAATCCTATGACACTTCAATTATCCAGCATACAATTCCTATGATCTCCGATGAAAAACCTGTTCAGCAGAAATTAAGGAAAATACACCAAATTTGGAAAGCCAGATTAAATCTGAGTTAAACAAATTACTAAGAGCCAAGATTATTTTTCTTGTCAGACATTTCAGATGGGTCTCCAATCTCGTCCCAATAAGAAAGAAAAATGGTGATATTCGGATTTGTATAGACTTTTGCAACCTCAATAAAGCCTGCCAAAAGATAATTTTCCATTGCCCCCCATGGAACAGATATTACAATCAGTAGCAGGGTCAGAGTTAATGTCCTTTTTAGACGGCTTCTTAGGGTATAATCAAACCTTAGTCCACCTGGATGATCAATTGAAAACTACATTCAAAACGAAATGGGACACCTATGCTTATCAAAAGATGCCATTTGGGCTAATCAATGTTGGTGCCACGTTTCAAAGAGCCATGGACATTGCATTTAAGGGATTAGTAAACAGGTCAGTGATAATCTACTTAGACAACATAACAGTATATTCTAAAAGACGTAGTAATCATCTAAGAGGCCTAAAACAAATCTTTCAACGTTGTCAAAAATATGGAATTTCGCTTAACCCAAAAAAATCTTTTTTTGCGTTGAGCAAAGGAAAGCTTATTTGATTCATAGTATCCAAATCAGGAATCCATATTGACCCAGATAGGATCAAGGAAATTTCTGAGATATCTTTACCCCATAATAAAAAAGCAATGCAGTCTTTCCTTAGTCAGATAAATTTTATTAAGAGATTCGTCCTTGACTTCTCAAGGATTGTGTCACCCCTCCAAGCCATGATAAAGAAAAATTCTCTCTTCAAATGGGGTCATTCGGAACATGAAGCGTTCAGCTCGATAAAGCAAGCAATTATAAATGCCACATCTCAAGCAACACGAATTTTTCCAATCCTTTCACTTTATATACATTTGCCTCCGAGAAATCATATGTTGCCATACTGACACAAGCAAATCAAGATAAAGCCGAAGCCCCAATTGCTTTCTTTAGTTCAAATTTACAAGGAGCTCAATTTAATTACTCTGATGTTGAGAAACAGGCTTATGTTGTTTTCAAAGCAATTAAACACTTCAGACCTTTCCTTCTCAAGACTCGCACCAAAATAATAGTACCATTTCCAGCAGTAAGAAATCTTCTGGTACGAAAAGATGTGGGTGAAAAGAGAGCAAATTGGGTCACAGCCCTGCAAGAATATGACGCTGAAATTAAACCAACAAACATCGTAAAAGGTCAAGGTTTTTGCAGGATGTTGGCAGGAGTATCGAACATATCAGAGTCGCAGCCTCCAAATAGTGAGGTAAAAATTTATGAGGTAAGCCTAAACGACTTTGAATCAAGATATGTTGATATCATTTTCTACCTAAAAAATGGATATGCCCCTCCACATTTGAATTACACAAAGAAAAGAGCCTTGAGGCTAAAAGCTAAACAATATCAAATCGTCAATGATGTATTGTTTAGAATGAATTATGACTCTGTTCTCCTTAGATGCCTCGAGAAACCTGAAGCAGAAAAAGTATTGCAGGAACTCCATGACAGACCAACGGGCGAAGACTATGTAGGAGATGCTACAACACACAAAATTCTGCGTGTTGGCTACTACTGGCCAATTCTATTTAAAGATGCACACAGTTACGTAAGGAGATGTAAGATTTGCCAAACTGCTGCTGGAAGACAGAAGAAACCATCATTCCCATTACAGCCGATCAACATTGATCAACCATTTGAACAATGGGAATTAGACATAATAGGTGAGATCATTCCTCATTCTTCTAAACAGCATAAATACATCCTTACAGCTACTGACTACTTTACAAATGGGTAGGAGGCAGTTCCACTCAAGATAGCCAACTCTGAGAATATCATTGAATTTATAGATCAATTCATCATCACCAGGTTTGGCTTGCCTTCTGCCTTAATCTTTGATAATGCATCCTATTTCTCAAGCAATGCCATGACAGAATTTGCCCTCAAAAGAGGTTTCAAACTCAAATATTCTGCTAATTATTATCCACAAGGAAATGGGTTAGTCGAATCAACAAACAAAAACCTTATTAGAATTATTAAATGGACTATTGATCAAAACCAAAAAGACTGACATAAGTCTTTAGTGTATGCTCTTTGGGCAGATCGAATAGCCCAGGAAACCTCCATTGGCACTTCTCCTTTTAATTTAGTTTATGGGAAAGAAGTGGTCTTACCAACAAATCTAGCTATTCTTTCACTAGCCTTAGTTCAATTCATTGAAGAAACTCCTTCCTCATCCGTGCAATTAAGACAATTACAAATTCTTAAACATGAAGAGGAACGAGAAAAGCCCAGAATTACCCACGTGCATCAACAACAATTAGTTAAAGCCTCTTTTGATTCAAACTCAGTATCTAGAAAAGATTTTCAGCTTGGAGACTTAGTATTAAAATGGGATAAATCCCATGAAGAGAAAGGCAAGCATACTAAATTCCAACAGATGTGGCTTAGACCATTCTAGATTGTCGAACTCATTGGCCCATCAACTTTCATGTTACAAGATTTAGCAGGGAAAAGGGACTCTTTACCTGTTAATGGACAGGTCCTAAAGAAATATTTTCCATAGAAGATGATCTCTTCTATTTTTCTGTAGATCATAGTTTCAGTTAAGTTTTCTTTCGATAATAAAACAAGTTGAGAATGTGCACTTTTGGATTCACGAAAAGAATAGTTTCTCATTTCAATTTGCTTTTTGCTTGTATAAGTAGGAATGGTTATGAAAATTAATCTCCATTTATGAAACATATGGTTAAGAACTATTATTTTGGAAATTTTTGCCTGTTCTTCTGTTTCAACTATCTGAGTTTTGGTTAGAGTCAACCTTAGGAAGAAGTTTTCCTTACATCAGTCACAAAAAGTATCAATAACAAAGCAAAGACTCTCTGCGGAAAAGCTATTTTTAAACTCTACAATTGTCGTCCAAGAAAATTCTAAAGGAACCAATGGCTCCCCCCCACTTGAGGAACTTGCAAGGTTGGAGGTATAATCCAATTATACACTTTAACTTGAATAAGAGGTCTCATCAAGAGTCGGCTTATCATGATCATAAGGATTATAACTAACTGACATTGCCATACTAAATATCAAAACAGGGTAATGGCTCGAGATTGTTTCAATCAAAAGACAAGGGGTCTCATCAAAAGCCAGCTTGTTCAGTTAAGTTATAAATCAAGTGAATGGCAAAGTCAATCTTGGCCACCAAACCAAGACATTGTTCTTTGAGAAATAAAAGAGGAATAATTCAAAAAAAAAAGCGATAAGTATATATGAGGATTTATCTTTGAAAATTGCATTCTTCTCAAGTGGGACACTGGATCATTGCTAGGTAACAGGTAACCCTGTTAAGGCTATGAACGCCTGCTGGCAACAGAGGCTCTACCTACGACAAATGAGTACACCAAAACTGATCTAACGAGATTCTTTTGTTTTATCTTTACAACCAAGTAATCACTGATGTGAGTAAAATAACTAACTCTAAGAAGAAGATATTCAGAATAAAGATAGTTAGAAGATAGATCAATTTTAGAATAAGTATTTACCCCATAAAATCCAAAAAAAGAAAAACATCATCCCATTAGCACGAACATTATAAATAGATTGGGAAACTAGTCCCATCATCCCCAATCAGAGCCACTATTCCAAACGAAAAAGGAGTTGTCCTAAAGTCCGGACTGGGTGGTTATCCCCCTTGTTGGAGTCCCGATTTTTTGAGCCTACAACAGAACCGAAGCTGCAAATACCGTCGTATATGTGCAAAACCAATGCCCTCATCAAGCATTGGGTTCCAAGACTCCCAAAGAGATGTTCACTGGTAAGAAACCTGACGTATCTCATTTTAAGATTTTTGGAAGTCCGGTATATTTTCATGTGCCGAAGGAGAAGAGGAATAAATTGGCTGCATCTAGAAAGAAAGGAATCTTCGTGGGCTATAGCGAAAAACACTAAGGGCTATAGAATCTATGTGGCTAGTAAAAGCGAAATCGAGATTAGCCATGATGTCACCTTTGACGAAGATATGGCTCTTAGCAAAGTTGACAATCTTCCTACTCAAAGGGGATCTAAAGAAGCTGACACCAGGAAACCCAAGGAAAAGGAAGATGAGACGATGCCCGACGTGGAAGAACCTATGGATCCTATTGATCCTCCTCCGCAAGAGCCTTCCTCTTCTAGGAAGAGGCCTTCATGGCTTAGGGGGGCACTTGATGATGCTAAAGGGCACGTTGCACCAAGGGGAACCTTCCGAGAAAATAAGAAGCCGACCAGGTATCAGGGATACTTGCCCATCATGAGCACGATCATTCAAAATGAGCCTTCGTCATTCGCAAAAGTTGTCAAGCATCAAGTATGGAAGGATGTTATGACTGAGGAATATGAGTCCATCATGAAAAACGATGATTGGGATGTGATCCCCAGACCCTAGGACAAAGCAGTTGTCACTTTGAAATGGCTTTACAAGATAAAGCATGCAGTTGATGGAAGTGCGGAAAAGTATAAGGCTCGTTTTGTCGCTCGTGACTTCTCTCAGAAGGAAGGTATAGACTATGACGAGATATTTGCACCTGTTGCCCGATACACCACCATCCGCTCAATCATAGCCCTTGCTGCTTCGCAAGGATGGAGCCTACATCAGATGGATGTCAAGACCACGTTCTTGCATTGTTCGATCAAAGAGGAAATCTATATGGAGCAACCTAAAGGATTTGAGATTCACGATCGAGAATCTCATGTGTGCAGGTTGAAGAAGGCACTCTATGGTCTGAAGCAAGCACCCTGAGCATGGTATGAGAGGATTGATAGCTACTTGACGAAGTTGGGATTCACTAGGAGTGAAGCCGACCCTAACCTTTACTTTAAGGTTGAAGATGACAATCCTCTCACACTGGTGTTGTACGTTGACGACCTCTTTCTAACAGGTGCAAACCCTCTCATTCACAAATGTAAGAGGTAGTTGGCTTCTGAATTTGAGATGAAGGACCTAGGACTGATGCACTATTTCCTAGGAATAGAAGTCTGGCAGAAGCCAGGGGAGATTTTCCTATCTCAAGGAAAATATGTGGTGAAGATATTGGAGAGATTAGGTATGGTGGACTGCAAGCCCGTAACCACCCCAATGGAGCTTAACTTCAAGAAGTTAAGCGATAGTGCTGCCGAACCCGTTTTACGAAATGCTACCGAGTATCGTCAACTCATCGGAGCATTGATGTTCTTGGTGAACTCTCGTCCGAATATATGTTTTACGTCAACACGTTGAGTCAACATATGGTTGAGCCTCACCACTCACATTGGATTGGTGCCAAGAATCTGTTGAGATATCTTTGTGGCACAATCACTCATGGGTTGAGATACACTGTCGGAGATGTGAGACTACATGGATATACCGATGTTTATTGGGCACGCAGTGTGGTGGACCAAAATAGCACTTTTAGGTGTTGTTTCTCTTTAGGATCTACCTCGATATCCTGGATGAGCAGGAAGCAGAAGTCAGTGGCTTTGAGCGCCGCCGAGGCAAAATATATTGCTGCTAGTATGGCCTCTTGTGAGGCGGTCTGGTTGCGAAAGCTCTTCAATGAGTTGTTTGGATTTACATTGGATGCCACTGTGATCTTGTGTGACAACCAGAGCAGGATTCGTTTATCAGAAAATCCTGTATTTCATGATCGCTCCAAGCATATCGATATCAGGTACCACTATATTTAGGATATGGTGCAGCGGGGAGCAATAAGGCTCCAACATATCAGTACAGATGAACAGGTCACCGACATTTTGACGGAGCCCCTGGGAAAGGTCAGATTCTTGACTTCCCGAGAACAACTTGGTGTCGTTCAGAGACCCTCTTATGAGGGTTGAGTATGATGTATTGAGCTCTGGGAGCTCCATGGGGCATAGGGTACTTCTTGGAGCGACATGCGACCACAGGGCGATTCACCATCCCCTGGTGGTGCACTATGTACAGGGTGAAAGGTTCAACCTTCCCCTGTGACACCCCATGGCGACTGTAGGGCAATATGATTAGTTCTCCTGTGGGCCAGGATGATTAGTTCTTCGTGGCAACTGTGGAACAGGATGATTAGTTTTCCTGTGGTTCAGGATATGATTAGTTCTCCTGTGGCGACTATTGGACAGGATGATTCGTTCTCCTGTGGACAGGATGATTAGTTCTCCTATTGAGGCATCCTACCCATGCAATCTGGGACTCATGGGAAGTACCTCTCATCTGATCAATGAGTAGGGAAATGGGGTTAGGGACCATTAGTAGTACTATCGATGGATGCATCGTTGTATCTATTGTACTCCCTATGCTAGTATGACCTCCATTGATCTAGGATCAATGATACTGATCTGGGATCAGTGAGAGTGGTATGACACAATCTGAGACTGACTTCGGGTTAGTGGAGGATGGTATGATACATCCTCGATCATTTCTTCTTCTTCATAGTTCGAGCAGAGCAGAGCAAAGCAAGGCCAAGCAGTGCAGAGCAGTGCATTTGATGGTTGGGATAGTAGCGACGGTCAGACAGATTGCAGATGGAGTTGTCCCTAGTTGAGAGGGAGTGTTAAAATTGGCAACTAGGGCCAAACTCCATGTGGATCACCTCATTTATGGCAGTTGATATTTTTCCTAGATTCCTCTTGTCGAGAGGTGTAGGATTGATCTAAAAATCATCTAATTCCGACAAGTATTTATGGAGATATGAATTGATTTATATTTACTTGACAAATTGTCAAGGTCGGCCAGCAACTAAATGTGTGGTACAAATCATATAAATACAAGTGAGGTTAATTCATTTCAACTCATCTCGTCATCTCTCATTCTTCTCTCTCTCCTTGTATGATTGGGTATACACAAGGAAGAGGATCTCTCCCACGTGGGAAGCAAGAAGACGCAGGCTGAAAGAGGATGCAAAAATTGTTGACTGTGTTGACCGATTTTGACTGAGGCAGCAGAAGGCATCTTTGACATGCGTTGACCAAGCGTTGACTTATCAAGCATGCGATTTTGGTGTGGTTGCCTCTCCTAGGCAGGCCGTAGATTTTGCCGCAAAAACCGAGGCAATCTGACCTTTGGTTTGACCAATGTTGACTGCCCTAGTTTTGGGCAGCAGGTTGACTTCAACCAACAACAGTTTGACTGTGTTTTTGGGGTTGTTCAAGGGTTGTTTCTTCAGGCTGTTCGAGGGCTAGTTGACCTAAAATTGACCAAGCATATTGGAGGTCAATTTCAACTCATTTGACCAAGTTTGACTTTGCTGATCTAGGTTTTGCTGCTGTTGATATAAAATTACAGAATTCTGATTTTGTAATATTTCTCTCTACTAAACTATTGAAGATAAAACAAGATTTGATCAAAGGGTTTCCCCGCATTGGGGTTTGTCCCTGGCTAGCCGCCACATCTTGTGTCTCTTGTCTTGGCTTGTTTTTTATTGATCGTTTAATGTTCTATCTGAACTTTACTTAATGTATATCTGATTGCTAATATGTAATAAGAAGAAAAGAAGTAAATTGCTCTAAGCATAAAACATACCATAATTTAACAATCTCAGATCAATGAAACTGACTTCAGGTCAGTATGAGTGGTTTGAGACACTCTCTTGCGATATTGATCCGAGATCAATGAAATTGACTTCGGGTCAGTAAGAGTGATATAACTCACTCTCTTTTGGAACTGATCTGGGATCAGTAAGAGTGGTATGACACACTCTCTTCATATGGGACTGACTTCGGGTCAGTAGAGAATGGTATGAGACATTCTCGATCAATTCTTCTTCTTTATGGTTCAGCAAAGCAAAGCAGTGCAGGGCACTGATGGCAAAGATGGTACAGTTTGGCAGATGGAGTTCTCCCTAGTTGAGAGGGAGTGTTAAAATTGGCAACTAGGGCCAAACTCCATGTGGATCATCTTATTTATGGCAGTTGATATTTCCATTGGACTCCTCTCATCGAGAGGTGTAGGATTAATCTAAAGATCATCCGATTCCAATAAGTATTCATGGAGATATGAATTTATTTGTGTTATGGGACAATTCGTCAAGGTCGGCCAACAACTAAACTACCCCAACTTGTGCTCCACGTTTTGGTATAAATACAAGTGCCTTGCAAGTCATTTACACACACAACTCTCTTGAGATTTCTTCTTCTCCACTTGTTTTGGGTTTTAGTGGAAAGAAGAATCTCTAAGGGAAAAATGCAGTCCTAGAGGATGATGCCCTAAACGTAGTCCTAGAAGATGATGCCCTAGCTCTACGCGTGACCTAGATCTAGGATGCAGTCATGTTGTATAGAAGATATGCCCTAATCCTCTATGTTGTTAAGGAAGACAACCCTTATCTAATACGTTGTCCCAAGGGTGACCCTAACCATAGTTATGATGCCCTAAATACGCAGCCATGGAAATGAAGGCAGAAACCCTAGTCACAGGACTAAGGGAGAGGAGATGCCCTAAACTTAGTTGCTACGTTGCCTAATGGAGATGGCACATAAACATTGTCGTAGAAGAGTGTTTTACACAGGTAATGCCCTCGCTGTCATGGAAGGAAAAGCCCTCATCCTACACCCTACACTCAATCATAAAAGGAATACCCTCGTTGTCATGGAAGGAATGCTCTCACACTCCAACGTTGAGGTAAAGAAGCCACACTTTCAGCTATCCTTAACGTTGTTCTCTAACTGTTGTTTTGATTGAATCACAGTCATAGATTGTTGTCTTAATGGAAGCCCATTGTTGTCACTCTAACGCTGTCATAGAGGAGAAGACATCGGCATTATTATGTGCTAGATCGCAGGCCAGAGCACTATAGCTAGCCACCTTGATCTTATGATGAATGTTGTAACATTATAGATAGCATAGTATATGACAGCAAGATGTATAGTGCAGCATAGTGCACATAGTAGCAGCGATGGGTACAGGAAGCACAGTGCACACAGTAGCAGCAATGGGTACAGGAAGCATAGTGCAACATAGTGCACACAGTAGCAGCGATGGGTACAGGAAGCATAGTGCAGCATAGTGCACATAGTAGCAGCGATGGGTATAGGATGTATGGTGCAACATGGTGTAGCTCAGTGATGCTGGACATAGTGATAGGTGGCAACATGATGAAGGCAACATGGTAATGATGGGCATATGGCAGCAGCAAGAATGTATTGCAGCAGCAGGATGATGAGGTATTGCAACATAGTGCAATGAAGAGCTCAACATAGTGCAACATGAGGAGATGCAGTACAGTGATGGGTACAGTCATGATGGGTGCAGCATCATGATGACGTGTAGCACAATGATTGGTGCAGCATGCTGATGGAATCACCTTGGAGAATCAATTGAAGTAGCATGTCTTCAACTGAGTTCAGCTACCTCATGTATCATCTTCTTAGAGATGATTTGTGCTCTTATTTAGATAAGTCAAAGTGTTGACTTCTGTTATATATGTACTCTCTCTCTCTCTCTCTCTCTCTCTCTCTCTCTCTCTGTTGAACAATTGATCAAAGGTTTCCCCACATTGGGGTTTGTCCCTGGCTAGCACCACATCTTGTGTCCTCTTGTCTTGGCTTGTCTTCTGCAATTTATGTTTATGTTCTATCTGCAATTTCTTATTATGCTGATGTGATTGCTAATCAGGAAAAGATATTGAGCTAACTGTGAAAATTGAAATAAATTGCTCTAAGCATAGAACATACCTAAAATTAACACACCATACATCAACACGCCAAAACACTAGGAAGCTTCATGAAACATCTACCTACTAGCACCATCATCTAACCCCCCAACCCCCCACCATCCAAGAACAAGGTGTAGCACATCCAAGATGAGCATATATATATATACAGATATAGATATAGATATCACAACCACACCATAATGAGATAGCATGCTCCATAACTATCAAGTAAGCAACCAAGGTGTGATCAACAAGACAAGCACATGAGAAAAAACCACCAAGCACAAAAACAATCATCCAAGCAAGGAGAAGTGAGACTCCCCAAACCAAGGACCTCTATCAAATGATCCAATGCCATGGAGAGAAAGGGGCTCCATGAAAACATAAACCTCCAAATCAGTCCAATGCTCCAAACCAAAAGCAAATCTCCATCAATGTGATGATAATCAGAAAGTAGGGCTTTAAACAAAATGAGCTGTAACAAGGAGCATTCACTTATAGCTTACAAATGTTCCAAATGTGATGGGAAGTGCTTCTCAATGTCCAATTTTAGTAAAGAGAATCTGTCCCCATACCTGACAGCCCTAAAGAGCTTTAATTTCCTGATAGCATCAAAAAAATTAAATTTTGCACAAGACATCCCAACACAACTGGAAACAATGTCTCTCCAAAACTGCAAGGAAGGCATATTCCTTGCATACGTCAGGTTAACATGCAGATTGCATGCTAAAGAGAAGGATTGAAGAACTATCACCCAAGAAGATATAAGAAGTCATTTGATAACAAATGACGCAGGAATTATTATGAGGCATCTATGGATGTATTGAAACTTGTGAATTTAGTTATACTAAATCTGATTAATGTCAACCAAAATTAAATTGAGCAGTCCACTGAGGATGGAGGGCATTCATACAAAATCATTTAAAAGATATAGATCAAGATGCCATGTAAAAGACAGCTACCATCCCCCTAACATGTCTCCCAAACATGGTGGTTGAGCCACACAAAGTCAAGAAGCAGCATCCTCGTGAAATAAATATGGTGATTTTTGAGTGGATTTGGCTATAATTCCTGCACGATTACAGGGGTCATGGGAATAGTGTTGCAAAATCTCCAATTTTTCCCAATATTTCTGATAAATTTCTTTCTGGACCCTCTGAGATATATTCTTCGAAATGACATTTGCAACATTGGAATTTAGCTTCCAAGTTTATATAGACATGCAATGGGTAGTGAAAGAGTTCCGTCGGTTTGTGTTCTTTCTCAGTGAAGCATACACAGCACAGAATACAAGCAACCCAGATTCCCTACCTGAGTTCCTTTGCGCAGCAGAGAGGACAGTGGAGTGGATATGCAGCAGAGACAATATCTGGGAGAGCATGCAACACAAATAGACAGTGGTAGAGGTCATATGAATGCTCCAGCCTTCAACTATTTCCAGCTTAGCACTTGCCATGATTAGTCCAGTTCCAAATTTAGACTTTTCCTTCGTTAGAAACTATTTTTTTATTTTCAATTTTGCTTTTCCAGATTTATAAAAGCAAAATGGTTAGGAAGTATTGCTAGATTTAGGTAAGCCACAGTTTGCTAGAAAACTCTCTTCTTGGGTGCCCTATTCCAAGGAATTTACTCATGTAGAGAAGGTGCACTGCTCTAGGCATGGTTAGGGTTTGATAATGCTATCCTAGGGGCCTTAATTAAACTGTCTACAAGCAATGTACATCCTATTCTATAAAGGAGGGGCAGAGGCAGCTGATCGAGACATACCTTAGAGATTTTGGCAAGTTAGCTCCTGTGCAATTTTCTGTTTTGGAGTTAATAAACAGTGTAATAAGTTGTCGCAATTCTTAGCTTACTCTTCAGTTTTTCAAGTATCCATGTGTTTGTGAATCTAGCAGTCTTGCAACCACTTTTGAGAGGTTTTCAGTTCTAATCTAACTAAGTTTGTGAGATTGCGTATCTTCTTTTCATGAATTGAAAATAAACATGGTGTCAGAGCTGCAGATCTGAAATCTTCCAGAAATCCATGAAAAAAGGCAGCTGCTGTCTGCAACAACGAGTAATCAGAGGATTTCAGTGGGTGTGATGCCCTAGCCTAACTGGTTGAAGATGATATATGCCTGAGATAGGTGCTGGGAACTGATAGAGGTTGTTGGGTGAGATGCCCATGAGACTCCCATGATTGGAGTGTTCTTTATCACTAAGAGAGGGAATCTGCACCTGTGATAAGTTGGTTTTCCAAACAATCTCTTTGGTTGAGGTGTGTTTCAGGTGTTGCAGATATGACTAGTCTTGACCTCAAAGAGTGTGACTGTCTAGACGGCACTTCCAACCTTAAACCTTCGAAGTGAAACTATAGATGTTACTGGATGAGGTTGATCTGTTGTGTTTGGTGGAGTTAAGGTTATAGCTCCTACCAATCTTGTGCAGTTCGCTGGACAGAATAAGCAGACCAAAGTGAAGAGAGTAATTCTCAATTCTATGAAGAACTACTTGATCCATCACATCTTGAAGTAGATAGCAACAAAGATGTATGATGCCTTGAAAACTATGTACCGTAAAATGCAAATCTCTTGCATGATGTTGAAGAATGAACTCGCTACCACACACATTAGCAATACAAACACAGTGATCAGCTACTTGATGAAGATTACGGAGCTTCTAGATCAGCTAATTGCTATCAGAATGAAGGTAGAATTTGAGGAGTTGGTCCCCATTGTACTAAATGAGGTCTCTTCATCTTGGCACCCATTTGTTCGTGGTGTCTATGCCCGTGGGTAACTTTCCAACTTTGCAAACATTTGAGATATTTTCTTTCAAGGGAAAACCAAGCTAAGGGCAAGGAGGAAGAAGCACAACCCTAAAACTAGAGGAAGAAAAATTTGAGTCGCATGAAGTGTTTCAAGTGCCACGAGATGGGCCACTAACATATCAAAAACTGAGAAGAAGAAATCCAAGCAACAATAGAAGGCTGTATCTGTGGTCAACCTTGGCCACTGAGGTTCTGACCTAAGCCACAAGTCCCTTTCCTGTGGATATCAGGGACAGCAAGGTCTCTAGGGCAATTATCTGTGGTCAGCTTTCTTTTCCTGAACTGTTTTGGACAACAAAACAGTGTATAAGTCCTCCCTGAGGCTGTCTAGGGCAGCGATATGTCACCGCATTGTTTCCTGGGACTGTTTGAGGGCAGCAGAGCAGTCCTGACCCCATTCATGAGGTGGCGGACCGGCGAGGAGATAGAACAAGATTCCTGGTGACAGAGTAGAACTGTGGGACGTCCGGAAGATTTGTGGCCTATACTCCCAAAGGCCTGTTGGATAAGCATTTGACTGGGCAGTGTACACAACCTTGGGTAGCAGCAATGGGTAAAACAGTAAGACTGCCAGCCCAATTAGGACAGTACTAGGTAGCAGGGTTCTTTGTAGGCCGAGATCAAGCTGTCTAGTAGCTCAAATCATTTTGTAAGTTAATTAAAGTTGATTGTAGGATCAGTACTGTTGATTAGAAATTGATTACTGTTGTAAATAAAGAAGTGGACAATTACATTGGATAGACAACTACTGTTGGTATAACAGTCCTGGTAGCAGTTGTAAGAGTAAGATAGATGTGGACTAATTGATGTGCTGTGAAATCTACTGTTATTGTAAAATCTATATTATCTCTGCCAGAAGTTGAAGAATACTGTGAAATTTCTAGGGTTTATAACTTTATCTTATGATTTCATAACCCTAAACGTAAAAATTCCCTAGGGACATTGTGTTTTTTGATGATCATATTATAAAAGAGAATTACAATATATATACAAGAGAATGTAAGGGTTGTGTTGTCACACAGAATGTCTAGGCACCACGACAATGGCACAGATCGGGGGTCATCACCCTAATCCCCAATCTCTTCGTTGAAGTTGTCTCCCTACAACAAGCTAAGGGGGATATACGGAAATGGAATGAAGAAGAACTAGTTGGGAACCAACCAGTTCGGGAGATAGTGAAACGACCAAATACTTGATTAAGATTTAGCAAGACTTGTAGGATTTGATTAAATTTAAAAGATTGATACTAGTGCCTTATGGAGTTAACGATCTTGCTAGGGATATTAAGACCAAGTAATTGATTAGCAACTATTGTTTGGATTAATAACTATCTTATATGAAATGCAGATCCTAAACTAATGTGAGATGCAGGAATCTTGGTTAGTTGTAGTTAAATGCCTATCTAAGTTTTAACCCTTCGATCTTTTCTATATCGAGCCTGATTTTGTAGTAATTGGCAGAGAGAAGATAAGGTGAAGCATACTAAAGTGTGATTAATGATACCTCTCCTAAAAATCTAACATACTCTATGCCTCCGGCGCTGCAAAGAGTTATGGCTCTAACGACTGCAAGGTCGTCGTTTTAAGCACTATTAAAAGCAGATTTCTCAAGCAAAGATGGATGGGTACTTATATTTCAATCGACCAAGCTTATGCTCGGGAATAAATTTTAATTATGCAGAACTAACTTAACATGCAATTGCACGAGATGAATAGAAAATGAGATGAAGTTAGATTCAAGGACGAAAAGCGCTTATACCACAACCTATCAAAGCTCTTAATCACCAAAATGAAATCTTCACTTCACTAGAAAAAGATTAAACCACAAGTTTACTTCAAAAAAAAAATTAATACAATCATAGCTCAAAGAGAACAAAACCTTCTTCACAATTTAATATCAAATGTTCAAAAAATACTCGGCTTATGAAACCAAAAATATGCAATTTATCACAATTCCATGACAGAGTACTTCAATAATTACTTGAAAATTTCACAAAATATTTAACATGCAATAAACATCAAATAATTCAAGCAATTAACACTGCATTTCAAGTTATTTAACGACGAGCAATTTTAATAAATGTCAAGCATAAAATGATGCTCTATACCTTAGCATGCAAAATATTCTAGCAATTAAATTTCAAAAATTTAAATACCATGAAGAACTATGAAATTTAAATGCTACGCAATTTTGAATAGTTCCAAAATTATAGTGATTGTTCCTTAATGACCCAAATCTAGAAAAAAATTGTCACTTTTCTATAGTCAATCTTTAGAGACAACTTTAAAGATATTAAGAGCGTTCGACTATAGAGAAAAACAAAAAAAAAAAACAAAAAAAAAAAAATTAATACCACAAAATTTTCCCTTTAAATTTTAAAGATCCAAACCCCTAACACAAAAAACCCAAGAACGAACTTTAGATTAAAAATTTAATTATTCCTTAGGCAATTTTTAATGTGCTAAGTTTTATGAGAAAAATTTAATGTGGCAAATGATCAATTAAGTCTTTTAATGTGACAAAAATAAAAAATCAAAAGGCTTTAATAGGCCAAAGGGCACATAAAATTTTAAATTTTTAATGTGAAAGCATAAAGTTCTCTTTTGATTTGATTTTCTAGAAATATCAAAGTCACATTAAAAAAAATGGAAATGAAGAAATTTTTTAAATTTTGTTTTTTTATTGTTTTTTATTGTTTTTTATTATTTTTATTATTTTTTAATTTAAATAAAAAATCAAGAACAAAAGGGAAAAGCCAAAATTTAAAAAAAATGAAATTTTATTCCTGAAAGAAATTAAAAAATAAATAAATAAAAAAATCAAAGTTACACACCCAAAAAAAATCAAAAATATTTTTTTAGAGTTTATAGCTAATTTAAACAAAAGTCAAAAAAAATAAAAAGCAAACTCTAAAAAAAATTGAATTATAATGTCAAACCTAGCCCTAACGCAATATGAAAACATATGAAAGAAAAAAAAAAATCAGATTTGTTTTGGGCTTTGCAAGTCGAAGAGGAGAAGCGGCGGCAATGGCAAAGGAGCGAGGAGCTGCAGGTTTCAATGCTAGAGGGAGTTGGATGCAAAGGAAGGGCGAGCGAAATGGAGCTTCGATGGATGGAGATCGGGGGAGATGGGATCTGCGCGTAGCAAAGAGGATAGGAGGATGCAAGGAGAGCCACGACAAGGGAGCAGCAAGGGTAAGAGCTGCCAGCTGAGGAGCGATAAGGGAAACGAGGGCCGCGGGCAGGAGCAAGGGTTAGAGCTCGAAGGAGCTTGAGGAACGCAGGGACAACAGCGTATGGAAGAATGGGAATGCAATGAGGAAAGGATGCAAGTTCGAAGAGAATGGAGGAAAGGGCGATCTGTGTGCACAACAAGAAGATTAGGGTTGCGAGTAAAGAGAGACGCAGAGAAACATGGAACTGCGAGAGAGCTTGGGCAGCGAGGATGCAAGTAGAATAGCGACGAAGGAAGTGACGGCAAAATAAAATGCAAAAGGTTAAAGAAAGCGAAGACGCGGCAGCAGGAGCTGAGGCAACAAGGACAAGGGAGAAAAGAAAAACACAGAAATGAGAAGCAGAGAAATGGATTAAAAAAGAGAAACGCAGTAGCAGAAGAAAAACACAGACAGAGAGGGATACAATTTTTTGAAGAGCTTCAAGGCAGCAGATAGTAGCCCAAAAACTTGAAAAAAATCCCAAAAAATTATTTTATTAAAATGATATGCCTCTGCTTCAGATTTGCCCTCGAAAAAACTTATAAAAATCCTCAAATCTAAATTTGAAACCCTCAAACTGAAAATAATTTTTGAATAATGTCCCTACAAAATGGTATTGAGACCATATCTTACCCTACAGGGCCTAGATCTGGCTTCAAGTTAAACTTCTCTTTCAGATCTGCACCTGCAAAAACAAAAACAAAACACCTAGAACCCAAATATACAAAAATAAATAAAACCCCAGAAACCCAAGTCAAAAAACTAAAAAAATTACATATCTATGCACAAAGGTGGTAGATCTATCAGATCTAAGGAGTATGAGTCCAACTCTGCTTCCAGATCTGATAATTTAAGGCTCTCAATAGCTAGATCTATCGATTTTCCACAAAATATTTTAAAAATAAGTTTTGAAAATTTTGGAGAGGTACTAGCCCAAAAACACCCTGAAGGAAAAATAATTTAATCTTAAGATAAGTCTTAAAGCTTATGTGAAGTAGGCTCTTCAGAAAATATACGCTGAGAGTTCGCTGGTTCCACCAAGAACTATCTCCAAACGCTCAACGAAAACTTGAAAGATCTCCTGCAAACACTAGATCATCCATCAAATCAAGTAGATAAATAGAACAACAATGAAATTCTGAAGAAATAGAGATACTTGCTACTTCGATCAAAATTAAGAATGTTATCATAGATCCAACAAATTGAATAAAATATTTGTATTCAGATTATTCCAAAAAAGCTATTGATTGATAGTTTTTAGTGTTCACATAGCATTAAGCAAAAGTTTAAAACAATGTTACCACAAATTTGTGAAGAGAAACACCACAGCACGTTGAATCTCCAAAGCCTTCTGCATTAATTGAGAAAGTATACAAGATAGCTTGAGAGCTCAGTACACGATTCAAAGATCGGATGAAAAGACAGACTAACACTAACCTCAATTTCCAATGGCTAGTTTGTTTGATCCCTATCAAATTAATCTCGATCATTCATAAATATTTAACTAATCTTTAATCATCATCGTTGAAATTACTTAATTTTTGAGGAAAAATCGAATTTATCATTTAATTGATTTTAATTAACTCAAAAATAATTATTTTGAGTTAATTTCCTCAAAAAATTGACTTTGACTTAACCACCAAGTCCCAAGGGTCCAAAATTTCTTGATTTCCCTCAATATTCCCTTGGTCGGGGACCTTCAAAAATTAACTTCTTTAAAACCCCCGAATTTCACCTTTGGGGAAATTAATTTTACCTGGGACACAAAATTAATTAAATTTCTACCTTAGGATTTAATTTAATTTTGTAGAAAATTTAATTAATTGACTTGTGACGGGATTAATATTTTTTTAACCCTCTAATATTTAGCCATGGTGTCTAATTATGAGGGACCATGCATTAAATATTTTTTACATAAAGATTTTATAATTTAATACATAACGGGAGAATACTTGTTCGTTATAGACCCTCAACATTTACCCACTTCTACTAGAATTATTCCCAAATTGTTTTTACAAAGGCTCGATAAAAAACACTAGGACTCACTTAATATCTTGTCGACAAAATCCACCCTAGCTTTGGGATGAGGTTGGAGGGAAAAACTTTGCCGATCATTTGTGTCTAAAAACACAGACGAACCAGTGAGACAAAAAACCTCCTAAGGTAGAAATCGTTGTCAAAATATTATGCTTACCTAGGTTGTTACATACATGATGGTCTTACTAAAATCATTTACATTATAACCATGCAGAATGGGTTTACATCTTTAACAAAAATGTCGACTAATGATGAACTCTTACAAGCGCGAACACTCGAACATGATAGATGCCTTTTGCGAAAAAGAAGGGTGTATTGTTATGGGGTCATTGACACAGAGTGGTCAACAAGTTGCAGCCCTACAAATGGACAATAAAAGACCGTGTGACTAATAAACAATTAATTAATTAATTATAGACTCGGTACAAGTCATCCCATCCTAAAATTCTTCGACCACGAAGCATAGGTAAAAAGGTGTGCTTCGAGCTAAATTCCTCATTCTCCTATGTAGCTTCATCTTCATGAAGATTCTTCCATTTGATAAGATATTTGTTGACACATCTGAAACAAAGGACCTTAGTTCGGACATATGTCACAAGGTTCATCGAACTTCAACCTTGAGGTTCGAATTTTGGTGAACCTTAAAAAGATTTTGAGGTTCAGCGAACCTCATCAAACCTCATGGCCATTAACCAAGTCCATAGATCAAAACTCATAACCTCGTGTCACAACTCAAGCTTGTAATCCATCCTTGGAGTTTCCATGTTTGCGATAGCATTATTTTGTATTGATGTTGATTTCTTAGAATTTTATCCCATCTTTCATTTTCAAATTATTATATCTATACATATAGAAAAAGTATATAGATGAACCTAATGGCAAACCTTATCCGAGCCTCATTAAAAAATTCGAACTTGAACCAAACCTAATCATTGTTGAACCCAAATTCGAACCTGAACCATGTGACATTGTTTTGGACTGCCTTGAGAAATGAATACTAACTTTCCTTCTTCATTTAAAATAGGTAATTCTCTGTGTATGAATTGAAGGAGCCAACTTTTTGCTTCAAACAAGAAACACAAAAAATGTCATGCAATTTTCCCTTGTTCAGAATATCAAGTGCATAGGAAACTTGACCACCTTCCGTCAAATTTGAGAAGGGCCATAAAACTTAAGCACAAATTTATGTTTCTCGTTTTCGAGAGAGCTCTACTTGTAAGGTTGTAGTTCAGAAAGAAACAAAGATTAGGCTGATGGAGGAGAAGAATTCTTCTCCACTAGCCTCATTGCAGAATTTTCTTGAAATATTTTGACAAAGTCCTCTTTTGAGAGTGGCTTATGATAAACTTTCAATCGGTGGCCATTCACAATGAGAGGGGTTTGAGACTCATCAATAGTCTTGATTCGAACTGCTCCATTGTTAAAGACTTCATCAATCTCATATGGCCCAAGCCAATGAGTTTGAAATTT
>APFE031253861.1:100525-133019 GCA_000404065.3 Pinus taeda | reverse complement strand
TGCAGCAGTCTTCTTCTTCTTGCCCTCGGACTTCTTAGGTCTCAGCTCTGGATGCAGAATCCAACAGTGCTCATCATCATGCCCCTCCTTTTTACAGTGAGTGCATGAAGCTTTGCCTTTCTATGCAGTGTTAACCTTCCTTGCTTTCCACTTCTGCTTTCTTTTCTCCTTGCTCTTTCTTGCAGTGGGTTGGGATGGTCCCCCAACTTCTGCATTTCCATTCTTTCCTCTAGCTTCTAGATGAGTAGCTTGTACAGATACCCCATCTATACTAGCGGGATTAAACATGAGGATGGTATACCTCATGTAGCTATGTAGACCACTAATGTACTTCAAAAGAGTCTTTGGTGAGTCTAATGAGATCCCTAGAATCAATGCTCTCTTTCTAAATTCTTGAGTGTACCCTTGCACACTTTGCCCTTTCAACTGCCGAAGAGTTTGCCAACTCATCATGGCTTGTTGCATGCAGGCCAATGGATAGAACTGCTTCTTGATTGCAAAAACAAAGTCACTCCAAGCAGAGATACTCTTCCCATGTCTCTTCATGTCAGCTTGGATTCTGCCTTCCCACCAAACCAAGGCAGTGCCTCCTAGGCGTAGGCTTGACAGCTGAATTTTGCTCGTCTGAGTCAATGTTTTGCACTCTGCAATACACATCAATTTGTCTAGTCCAATTGTCCAACTTTTCAGCATTTAGCTCTCCATCATATATAGGCAAATCAAATTTAACATCTAGCTTAATCAAAGATGCTTTCTTATTATGCACAGGGCTATTAGGAGGTGTGAGAAATCTTTCCTCTTTCCCTTTTCCTTTTGAGTGGTTATGGGAATGAGACTCATCTTCTTCTTTATCTTGTTTAGAACCTAATGAATCTTCATCCTTATGCTTTCTAAAGTCCCTATACATTTCTTCTACCATGACTTTATAGCTAGGAAACTCTCTATGAATTGAGGGTCTGGCCCCATAGAACCTTCCTCTGACATTGTCTTTCGAGAATAAACTCTCCCAATTTCAGGTTTAGTTTCGAACAACTCTCCTTCTCCTAATTTGAGCTTTGATCTAGTGAGCATTCAACGGCTAAACCAACACAAGCTTGTCTAACCTTATAGCCTAGGGCTCTGATACCACTTGATCTGATAATCACCCTGTGAGTGACCTCAGTTAAAAACTTATTATAGACTCATGTTCTGGTGTGTGTGTGTCCATGTTATTTAAGCAACGGATCAATCAAATTGCCAATAGACTGACAATTGAATGGAAAGATAGCAGAGAAATACAGTAAGCAAATACAAGAACATAAGAAATTAATAAGGAGTTCACCCTATTCTCCAAGGCTACATTTCCGGTCCAGCTTCAGTGGTGGCCTTATTTTATTGTGTTTCAAGCAGAGAATTACAATGCAGAAGCTCAATATGAGTCCTCTGAAACAGATTTGCTTCGCAGGGTGGTTCTTGGATTCCCCAAGCCACTGGAGCGCACAGACTCATTTGCCTACCAGCTCTGTGACCTTCTGGTCTACAATGGAAAGAATCCAATGTGGTTCTCAGTCCGGACAAATCCTCTCTAGGATGGCTTGAATCCCTCAAGCTCTCTGGTGCTCGACGCTGCCTTTGGTCAGCTCAGCCCTCTGTCCTCGTTTGCTTTTGCTTCACTGTTTTTCCCCTGTGTTCCATCCTCCTCTCGGGATTCTGGTTCCTCTGTCTCTCTCTCTCTCTGACTCTCTCGGTGTGTGTTCTGTCTCTCTTCATGGCTTTTAGCCATTCGTTAAGTGGGATCGCTCCAGTTTCTCCAAAACCGCTTACTGTTTGAGGGCGCCCCGATCAATACTAGCGGTTTTTCGGAGCGCGGGTCCTGCCTTGTCCTTTAGTGCTTTTTCGCTTTTTGCCCGCGGTTCTCCGGCTCCCCATGCGTCCGAGTGCTCGGGGCTTCTGCATTTCGGCCCTTTTCGCCCAGCGATGCGCAATTAGCGATAATCGCACATCAAAATCCACCTCTGTTTCCCGTTCCGAGGCTCCCAGGGGCTAATTCGGCCTCCCGCACAATCTCCATGGGCCTCGGTCAGTGCGCTTTGACCGGGGTCCTCGTCGTTCCACGTTGGCTGCCATTGCCACTGGTTCAGAGTGTTTTTGATTGCTGTTTTGGAATTCATAGAAGTTTGTCCCAACCTGGTACAGCCATGGTTCTATTTATTTCTCTTTATGGATCCAATTCGGATCAGTGTGTCCCCCTCCGTCATCTGAACAGCCAGACTTACAATCTAGATTTGTTCATATGTTTTCAAGACTGCCCTGAGAATGTCAGTTAGTATCTCATATGTTGAAGAATGATAACTTTGATCTTAGCATTTCAAGTTTGCTTGTTCTCAGAAGAGTGTACCATGTACAGTTAGTCACTTCTGCTACAGCAAATTCAAGACGACTGAACTTGTTCCATGTTTGCTCGTAGAAACTTTGAACCAGTAAGTTATATCAGAAGCAGCTCAGAAATAAGGATCCTAAATATTATGTGGTCGCGTTTGGAACACGTTTCAGACAGAAACAAATTTGACACATTATTTTTTGACCACTAAAACACCCCCAATAACAAATTCACGTTTACACTTTCTAGACTTCATGCATTGAACAGTTATTATGTGGTTTTCAATTTTCCATAATGTTGCATAAATAAACCATATATGGTCCACCTTCCAATTTGAATTTCAAAAAGGCTCCTCCTTCGGTCTGTTAGATTCCAGACATTTCATTTATGCTTCAAACAATATTTTAGGTTAAAGCATTCCTTCCCCATCTGCCGATGGAGTTACTAATCTTATGCTCACCACGGGATTCATTGTCTTAATATGGTCCCCCATCTCACTTTTTTCGTGGCATTGATAGCATTCGAAGACAATGCTAAAGCAAAAGGTTAACATGTGGCAGAAAAGCACTGAAAAGGATGAAATTTTCCATAAGACAACAATAAACATTTGTTGCATATCCCTTGCAAAAGTATCTTTTCAATGCTTAAATGTTTTAAAATCACAAGGTGTTAAAAATGCTGTTCCATGCTCACAGCAGCTGCTTTATGCAGCCCATTTTCTGGAATAAAATGCCAACTACATATCATCATATTAATAGTCAAAGGGAGGCATTTTATTTTAAAAAATGGTGTCCAGACTTCAGAACGCAAAAGGTAAACTTTTAAGATTTAAACCATTGCAAATGCTTGATCGATTATATCCCTTTTCATATAATGTGTATAACTATTGAAAATTTCAACCATACTTCAAATTGATATTACAAATCTATGAGGATCAATGTCGAGAAAAATGACACAAATATCTGCAAAATCACCAATAATGTTTTATAATTTGAATACTTTAGCTCATTTTTCCTTACTGCCACATTTAAGATATATACCTTAATATAGCATAATTGGAAATAGGGAACTATGCTAAGTGAATTGAATTGCAGATCTTGCTTTAATTTAAATTTCCATTTTAAAAAATAATGGGAAAACAACAAAGAAGTCCTGTGCTAAGTGATAACACATCAGGACGGTTAAATCTGCAGTCCAATTTATGCCCCATAACCAAGCTGTTGTACATAAATTTTTCTTAAAGAATTACGATGTGTATTTAAATTAAATGATCATAATTTTCATAGATAACAATATCTTTTTCAAATTTAGAACAGTACAGAAATGTCATATCGAGTATATCCAATACGCTTCACTAAGAGGAGAAGAAAGCATGTGTGATGCAAACACTGGACAAATCTGCAAATTGGAATATATATAAAAATAGTAAAACTAGACACTAGTAAGAGCGGATCCATTTTAACAAAACTAATCTTAGGACTGTTTAAATATTAAAAACTAAAAATAGCAAAGCCGTATTCATAAAAATATCAAAATCTAAATTCAGCCATGGCAATAAATCATTCCAACATCACCAAATATGAACGGAGTTAGACTAATATGTTTCTAAGCTTCATATGGTCAGATGTTGGATTCTCGACCTGGAAACTAGGAAAATGAAAAGAAGAAAGATGGAAGAGATTGAGAAAGGACACATGCCATGCTACCTGTTGATTGAAATCGAGTTTATGTGATAATCATGAGCATGACTGTACACCCTACGACATTTAGCCACGGGTGTCATTTCACTGGTGGCTACCTATTCACATAAAAGGTTTCAACAAATTAGCTTTTTGGGCCCATGCTAAATAAAGTGCATTCACAGTTGCACCAACCATAGAATATGAAACACTACAGAGTTCCTTCATATTGGCTTCAAAGTAGCCATTCAAACATTTTTGTTTTCAAAAGCAACACATCCTAAGAAAACACCAAAAGCCAAATGATGTAAGCGGTGCTTCTGATAGCTTCCCTGAACATAAGATAACTAGCATTCTTCTAGAGTATATAAAATTAAGATATGAAAGGAATATAGATACAATTACCATGGGCAATCGGAGTGAAGGAATGCCCCCCAGAGGAAATGCGAAGTCATTGCCCAGAGATCTACTCATCAACTGAGAAGAAATGCCATTAGAAGCAGGAATTGTCCTTGGAGTTGCCCCAGGAATACTTCGGGCTAAACTTCCATTTTCCAAGCCTGCAGTCATTTCACATACTCTTCTGATCTTCTTGTCCTGAACCTGCTCCACCAAATTTGACACTGTAACCATAATAAAAATAAACATTGCCAAACAAGTTTAAATTGAGTGGCAATAAAAATAACAAATAGCAGACTCTACCAATGAAATTTATTTCCAGTGTCCTGTCCAAATGCTTAACTGCATAAATTTAATCAATAATGATGAATCCATAGTCATTCAAAAAAGAGTAACCTTGAAGCAGTCCTCCTAGAGGGACACATCCTTGGGATTAGGGTATGCTTCCTTTGCACACCAGATAGGGGAGATGGAGTGGGGATTCAGATGTTTCCCAGAACCCCTTTTTGTAGGGGAGACCCACTACATCCCAGGGACCTCCCCTTAAAAAGGGGATGCTTGGGCATTCCCAATCAAAACAGAAAGTATGATCGTCCCTTAAAGTAGCAACCATATTTAAAAATAAATAAAAGCCCTACTTGTTTACACTAACACATACTTGTATGCCCCACCAACAGTCATAAACCAACCCATACTTGTAAGCCACAGTAAAAATCTTAACCTAACATGCACAAGTCATGATTACAATTAATCTCCTGGTGATCTATCCATCTATCATTGCCTTTTTAGATTGTCTATTAATGTAGAAAATCAAACATTCACCTATTTCATGATTCATTAATTCAAATGTCTAAATGGATGTCAGATTGGCCATGCTGTTGTTTGTAACTTTTTTTGAATGAATCAGACACACACTGTAACCTGGAACGTGGAAACAGGTATGAATTTCTGAATTCCCGTGTACCTTTTTTTGGACAAAACAGTAGAGGGGTTTTAGAAATGGCACTTTCAAATTTTAGGAAACAAGAAAGTCGCACACAAACAATGGACATTCTCTCTCTTTCACTAATAACAGAAATAAAATGGTATTGAAAACACTCTAATTTAAGGAATTAAGTACCTTCCATAGTTTTACGGTTTTATCATTTGTAGAAAGGAGAAACAGGGCACCATTTGCTGCTGCACACCACCTGATCTTATTTATTTTCTCCTCTATCTCCAAGCTCTTCAGATAATCAAACTGTCAATAGCAAGCACATATTCAGTTCATTCTTTGATTGCCATACTCTGGATGACATGTGACTCATTGTTCAGCTTGCCAGGAAATGGAAAAAAAGTTGAAATATACCTCAGGCTCATGGCTCTGAAATTCTGTCTTATACCGATATTCAGGATGTTTAGGTACTGGACCTTCTCCTCTTTCGAGCTCTCTTTGAGAATGTGGCTACAGGTAATTTTGTAAGGAAAATAAAAATTAAGAGCTTTTGGAGATAAGCATCACAAACATGAATGAACAAGAAAAATAATGTCTTAGCAGAATAATATCTTTGAATATGGCATAAAGGGGTATTGAGCTAAACCAAGGACCAAAGTTCAATGATCCACTATTCTTTTGAATAAAATGAACAAGATAAGAGTGATAAGCATAGAAGTTAAAATATAAATGTGCCATTAATGCATTATCAAACTTACATCCTTTCCATCTATCCTTTCAAAAAGTACAACACGACCACCACGATCTCCCGTAGCCAAATGCTCGCCACTCTTATCAAACTCAATTGCCGAGATGATATCAACTAATTCAAAATAAATATGCCATCAAAAACATTTATCAAGACACAGTATAGCTGGAAAATCTTACATAAAATTAGCATTTATTTCTAGTTGATTGTGATGCAGACACCAAAGCATCCATTCCTCTAGGCTCTAACGAGCAGAAAACCAGGTCCAAAAAATAACATGGAGGTAGAGAAGAAAAAGAAGATAGCTTATGTATTTCACTTTGATCTTCAAGCCATTTTCTTCAAACTGCAAAAACTTAAAACTACTCAAATCTCATATTTTTGTCTATCCCATAGTTGAATTCTGCATCCGCAAAAGGTGTTCATAAGGCACAGTATGATGCTAAATCTTTTCCAGACTGAAAGCAGGGTTTGGGATGCCAATCCCCAACCTTGGAAACAGGTACATCAAAAACAGGAATGCCTAGCAATGTGACAAAGGCTTCTCCCCTTCCCCACCCTGGCAAAACAGGTACATCAGTGGAAACACAGTATATAAAAATACAAATTAATAAAATATAATATTATTTTTTGTGTATCATTCTTCTGTTTTTCTCTGGTAACATATATATATCTATATATATATCTATATATATATATATATATATATATTACCAGAAAACAAGAATGATACACAAAAATGGCATTTTAGAAGGGAACGTGTCTATGTTAACTCCCATAGATTACTACATTATACACAAATTCAAAGGCATTTTTTATAGATGATGCAGTACAGAAATTTGGGGCATTTTACTTTGAAACGGATAGCTGATCCTCTGATCGCTGATATTTGGCTCCAACAATGGAAGACAGCAGAGGGGGAGAAGGCAGATTCTTTAAGGGATTTCTAGATGAGTTAAAGAGAAGTCACGTCAAGCTGTGTGGAGATTAAGATGCAGTGGTTTGGATTAAAGTTAAGGTAGCTGAGTATTATACAGACGGACTCACATCAAGCTGTGTGGAGATTAAGATGCAGTGATTCGGGTTAAAGTTAAGGTAGCTGAGCATTATACAGCCGGACTAGGGTACAGACCTATGCAGGAACCAGTGACACAGGAGAGATGCTGGTGGTGGTCCAAAATTTGGCAAGTCAAATTTCCAAAGAAGACAAACGTTTTTGTGTGGCTAGTACTGAGGAATAGAGCCCATGCCTGCGAATAAGTACAGAAAGGAACAAACATGGATCAAGCATTTGTATTCTGTGTAAGAGGGCTCAGAAACATATCTCACGTTTATTTATTCAGTGCTAATTTGCCCAGCATGTCTGGAAAGATCTAGATCAGTGGATTAGCGTTTCAAATATATGGCAGCGTAACAATCTTGATGTTTGCTGCAAATGGTGGTTTCAAAATCAGGCCCTGAAAGATTACAGAGCCCTCCCTTTCCTGACTATTTGGGGAATCTGGTTAGCTCATAATGCTTTGCTATTAGAGGAAAGACAGTTGCAAACATTCCAAGTCTATGCACAAATTTGTGCAATATTTAAATATTGTTGAATGGCCATAAAAGCGCCTATCACCCGACAGATTAGTCACATAATAATTTTTGAGTCTATCCCTTGGAGATATTTTCATGGGGTATGCCAAAACATCAGCAATAGTGGAGGCTCATTATATCTCTCTCTGAGAATCAACATTACAAATTCAAAGCCAATCTGGGCAACGGGATGAATAATTTGGCTGAGTTTATGGCTGCTCAATCCCTTTTGAAGCTGGCCCTGGAAGAGGAGGCTCACTCCTTTACAGTATATGACGACTCGATGCTGGTGATTAAGTAAATAGGCAATGAACGAGCAATACACAGTATTACATTAAAGTTTAAAGTGTTGGCAGAGCAACTAAAGGAGAATACTCAGCAAATCACTAAGATAAAGATCACTTTTTATTCATGTATACAGAGTGTTCAATTCTAAGACAGACACATTATCCAAGGAGGGTCTTCTTTTGAGATCTGATCAATTATTTCTGCAGGAGTACCTGGATTGAGTTGTAGGTGAGTCCCTGCACTCCGTTTAGTGGTCTTGTTGATTATCTAGTAGTGTTTACTATAATATTTTGTCAGAGGTTATGAGATAATATGCAATACTTTGTAGCTTATAAGCTAGAAGACTGTACCCTTAGAGCTATATCGATTCTTTGCAAACTATTTATTTTAGAATTTTGGAATGTTGAATTTAAAACAGTTGTTTTAGGATAGTATAGTGATAGTGAACTTTTTACAGTTATTATGAAATTTCTGAGATATGTCACTGAATATCCTCAGAGTTTTGTAAAAATGGCACCTGCATATGAAGAAGGTGTTTATCATTCTTATTTGGAATAAAAAAATGTGCTTTTTTTTCTTGGAAACCAAAAAACAAAAACAAAAACAAAAAAGCTATACATCCAAATTTCAAAATTAACCTTTATAGAAGAGGCTATACATCCAAAATCAGCCTTTACATGTGAGGCTTATGTGCCAAAATAAAACATGAGGTAAAGCCTAATGCATATCCATCTCATCTTCATTGTCATCAACAAAAGTAGAACAAGATGCCTGTTCGGCAGAATGAGAGTCGATTGGAAAAAGAGGGAGCTCTACTTCCACCTGCATCATCACCAATGTCAAGAGCAGCAAAAGAAAGTTCCAAGGCTGAGCATTCTGGACCCACAACCCGGTGTTTATGAAACCCACTTGAATGCTCTTCACCTCTATGAAACATAATACATAGGTTCACGGAAGAGGTCTCTTACAGAACAAGGGAGGCTGTTACAATTTTTGGAGATATCTATTTCTTTCCAAGTGAATGTAAAAATTTATTAAGTCTGAACGAATTAGAGGTTAATTTGTCTTCAATTTCCATAGATTAGGGATTTTGGACTTCTTATGGGTCCCATCCCCCTCATAAGCACTTGGCAGGGCCCAAACAACTTTAAATCACACCAAAATGTGGAAATTTCATGCCAAAATGGACTAGAAATGCCCTAAGCCATAGAATATGGAGTTTCCAAATGATGAAACGTCATACAGTATGGCTCGGGACATTTCCTAACCTTTTCATACACATTACGGTGGGTTTTTGGTACCATTATGAGGGTTGGTTGGGCACTTCTCACAACTTAGCTCGTTATCTTTTCTCTCTACCATACTAGTATTGCTTCATATCATAGTCACAAAAATGGACGAATTGCTTGCTGGCAACATTTCCTTTTCTCTGTCTATCACATTTGCTCAGTTAATCTATGTCACCCGGGGAGGCATCTCCCCATCCCAAGGGAAGTGTTTCACATCTTGAGTGCAAGAGAGCCCTCTCCCTATCCCAAGGAATGTGTCTCACATCTCAAGTGCAGGAAAGCACCCCCCCTATCCCAAGGGATGTGTCTCACATCCTGAGTGCACGAAACCGCCCCCAACCAAGCTCGAGAAATGTCCCCTTGAAAAAATCCAAAATTATGATTTCATGATATAGTGACATGCCTAGTATTCTCTATTTAAGGCCTAATCTGCGTCAATTTGCATTTTCATGCCCTGTGATCTATTACATGAATATGTCCAGAAAGTCATATTCTAAGAATCTAATCCTTTTACAGGGATTTGTTGGTGGTAGCCAGCAATACATATATAACAAAATAATTCCTTGGTTTATAGCTCTATTCAGATTTTTGGTTTTCTCAGTTAGTGCTCATTTTCAGGTTTAGATTTTCACTTTCACTCTTCTTCATTGCAATTTCCACCATTCGTGAAAAAATCATACTATTTCATGTTTTAATTTTTTCTGACTCACATATATCTCAGCCTTTTTTGCTAATTTCAATTTTTTTCATATATATAAAAAAATTGTATGAGAAGTACTTGCAACTCCCATGCCCTAATTTCAAAATGTGGCATTTCCATAGCCATGTACCCTGGCAACTTAAGAATCGACAACTTTTTTGCAGTTCAAAAAACTGTCAATGGGGGTCAGCTTGGGTGGTAAACGCAGATTGTTGATTGCCACCCCACCCAGGTTCAATCCTCTGTACATGATTACCTTTAATGGACCGGTGCGCTTCCACTCAGGACAGGTTTTTGCTTATCCCTCATGGGCTGAACCAGCTCTGTAAGGAGCTGCCTCAAAGTAGATGGAGCCAGATGCAATCCTTGGGTAACTTTAATGGAATAGAAACCCCACAGTCGCAATTGCTTAGCCAAGAATACTGTTCGCAAGTCAAGCTAGGTACAATTCCTACCGCTCAAGAAGCATCTGAACAAAAAAAGTATTGGAAAACCAGGGTTCAAAACAGAGAGGAAAAGAATATAAATAAATATACTGCTAACAGCTTTTCGGATCACTAGTCAGGTCAATGCACTGTTAAGCCATCCACCAGGGTTCCCTTCTCGCCATTTTCAGCCTTAGTGTGGCAAAAATTAGCGTTTAATCAGCCAATCAATCTCTTTCTGGGAAATCGGCGGAAAAAATCACCCGAAAATCAGCCTGCTGTAAAACTCGCCAAGTAACAGAGTTTTGGAGCACTAGTCAGGCCAATGCACTACTAAGCAATCCAGCAGGGTTCCCTTCTCACCAGGCTCAGCCCTAGTGTGGCAAAAATTGGCGTTTAATCGGCCAGTCAATCCCTGTCTGAGAAATTAGCGGAAAAAATCACCTGAACATCAACCTGCTGTAAAACTCGGCAAGTTTTTCAAAATATTGTGGAAACTCCGAAGTTTTTAGCAAAATATTAATAGTCAAGCGTCAGCATCGTTCCAAGAGCAAATTATTCCCTCGTTTTTCCATTTTGTACTTCTCAATATCGCTGAAATTTATGCATTTTTGCCCTTATTTACTTGCTGATTTAGTCGAGAAAAATATGAAATTTCTGTAATTTGTATTGCTCTGAGACTCCTTAGCGCTTTTTCGATTTGGTCCAGATATTCTTTCCAATCTTCATTTTCCAGACCCTTGCAAGTCCAATTTTCACAACAATGGTATACCCCACCATGAAAGACATGTAAAAAACAGGAGAGACCAGGCGCAGGTCCTGCAAAACTTTCTAAAATATGTACCCCTCAGACCGGGCCCCTAAATCAATGGAAGTCTCTGATATGCAGTGCAGCCCCCAAACGCCGGAAGTGTCTTTTAAAGTAATTTCTAATAAACAAACCAAAAAGAAGAAAAAAAAAAAATAATATATATATATATATATATATATATAGAATAATTTCTGAAGAGTTTCTGCACGGGATGGATCAAGATAGTAGAGGACGTGGTCTCTGGATCACCGTAGCCCGCAAAAATCCTACACTGCAACAGTTGTTCAAAACAAAGTTTCATTGAAATAAGCAACTCAAAACTCAAAACCACTTACACATAGATATGGATCCTTAACAAAAAAACCTAACTGCGACCAATATCATATACTCTAAGATCACAGACTTACACTGTTAACACGCTGCAACGAGGTCCGATAGACAATACAAGTCTTAATCCACCACAACTCGATCTTCAATTCAACAATTTCATAAAGTGAAGCAGTGCATTCACTGGCCACCAAGGCCGAGGCCCCGACTGGTCAAGCGGGCAATAACTCCATGAGAATTGAACCGATGACACTGGGAGGTAAACCTAACGCTATTTTTTTCAATATGCCCTGTATGTAAATATTATAGGAAACATTTTCTTCCCAAAAATAAAACTACCGTGAAAAGAACAGAACCGGACCTTACAGGCACACTTTACAGTAACCCGCCTCCCCAATGTTAATAAAATTAGTTTTCCAGCATATTAAATATCAAGTACTAGGTTCGACTTAAAGTGCAAAAATCTTCAAATGCAGTAAGCTAACAAAGCCATTAACAGATTTCATCTGATAAATTTTGGTCAATTTACTCTTGGCGAGCTCTACCCGATAACCTGAAGCTTGACCTTCATTAATCAAACCCCCGAGGTATTTATCAGTTGAGTAAGCAGGAACAGGGTGTAAATAGACACAGCTGAGACCAATTAAAATTAAATTTAACGCTATTTGTTTCCTTACCCTCTTGAATCTCTTCTCCCGCCGCTCGCTCGCCGAAAACCTGCGAGAACTTCCACTCGAGGGAAGCTCCTCCTCCTCCCCCGCCCGGGATCATCACTGCTGATACTCAACAGAGAATGGCTAATTATGATCAGTATTGTTGGGCGGTGGTGTCAGCGTATTGCTATCCACGACCCCTGGTCACATGGAAGCAGATTTCTGCGATGGTTCTCTGGATAAATAAGCCTCTCATCATGCTGATGGTGGCTCCGATCACCAGTCACAGGGCTGGGCCATGTAGTTCGAGATACAGGAGTCACAGCGGCGAGGACGGACGGAAAAAGAAAAAAGGAAAAATATAAAAATAATAATAAAAGATGAAGGAATTAGAGAGATAATAAACGTACAAGGCAAGTAAATAACGAAGTTTTATGAAATTTAAGCGAAGAATGGTAAATCCAAGGACCGCTGCCCGCGCAAACCCGGGCAGCTTGTAGATTTTCCACTATCTAGATCTGCCTCTGTTTTTCCTGTTTGTTTTTTTCTGTAAGCATAGAAAAAGTATGTGGTGTACTTTCATTCCATTGAAACTTTATATTTTTTAATTATATGCTTCAAAAAATATATATATTTTAATTTAATTTTATAAATGTGTAATGAATAATTTATGTAAAGTTAAGTTAATGGGTAAAAGAAAATAGATAAAAGGTTAAATCGAAATAAATGTTTAATATCTTTACTAATTTATTTCTCAATCAAGTTGAGTTCATGAGGTGGTAGTGGTTGAGATATAAACTATGAAATTGTTTGGGGCTATTTTTATTGAGAATGCCATGAATAAACGAAGGTGGGGTGGAGGGGTAGTTTTTTACTTCAACCAGGTTATTTATTTAAAATCAAAAATAGGTTTGAGAAGGGATAAATAATTTTAAAGATTTTATTTTTAAAAATTTTAATTATTTTTGTGTTAGGGGTGGAGATGAGATGCAATTTTTATAAATTTTTTGAGATTTTTTAAATGTGATAAATTGATTAATATTGTTGAGAGATGCTACAATTATATTTTATGGCTTATTTTAGAAAAAAAAATCAAGACTTTGTTTCTTGTTGTCATATATACATGGAAAGTCTTAGACACCTAATCTAAAGAGGGTGTTAGACACATCATCTTTTGACATAAATCCAAGCATAAGTAAGCACCGGTCTTTTTTGGGCATTTGATGACATGCATATTACATGTTCATCTATGTTTCTTTTTGCCTTTTTGGACATATCTTTTAGGTTGCAAATTATTTATATATTATTGTAGAAGGCACTACTCTGGTCATATGTATAGACTAGACTATTAGCTCTTTTATGACAACTAGATAGACTTCATTTTTTTGTCACTATTTGGGCTAGGGGTTTATCTTCTTAAAGCACCAAGAGTGAAATGCTTCAAGCATGTACTCATGTAACTTTTTATATATCTTAATAAAAGGTTACTATTTTCCAGAGCTAACAAAAAATTATTAATTTATAGTATTAAAGGAAGTGAAATTGAAATTAAAGTGAGTAGTATGATTTATTTATAATATTATAGTTAAATGTTATTAGAAATATACGATGCTATTGTAGATAATTTTAATGATGATTATAAAGAATTTTTTTTTTGGAAATTAGTAGTTTAGTTTACTTCAATTATTTTTTCTTAGAATAAAACTTAAAATTAATTCTAAATAATTAAGATATTTTTTTTCTTTTTACTAACCAAGTATTTAACAACCTAAAATCTAGATACATCCATTAAAATTCAAATTTAGTCCCTTATAAACCATTGAGAAATTCACATTTATAATAAATAGAATAATAACCCTAATTAAATCAAAAATTACTATTATTTTAAAGAAAATTAACTTATTCATATTTTGGAAATTCAAATTACTTAATGTATTATATTTTGAAAATTCAATGGAAAAAAAAAAGGAATTTCCAATTATTAAAAAAACTTCTAATTAAAAAAAATGAGTTTTGTAATAAGTTATAATAATAGATAAATAATCTTTCCAAAAAAATAAAATATTTAAATCCTTAATTTTAAAAAATAAATTAAGTTATTGTTATTAATATAATATTTGAGGAGTTCTTTGCTGAGGTGGTGACTAACTTGAGAAGCACGTTGTTTTACTGGTGTGTCTCTGGAGGCAACGTGAGTAACGGGGTTTGAACCTGTGGTCCGTTGGTGGATGGTCCAAGTGAGAGGGAGTCCTACAAGTTTCTGAGGAAAGATGTAATAATGGGGGCAATTTCTCTTGACCCAGTATGGTTGGTATTTTGGGGCTTGTTGGGCACCTGGTGGTTCAAGGTGTGTGTGTCTAGAGTGGGGTTGGGCAACAACGAACAAAGCTGATGATGATCCTTCGCTTAGAGGTATTACTACACCATGTTTTATTTATATCCTATAATGTCAATATTTCCATTACCAAGGTTTTGGGCTCGTCTCATCTCTTGGGGAGAGCCTGTTTTTGTGCCAGGGCCAGAGCATGAGCAATACAACGTGCTTCTGAGTAGGGTGGTCAATTGGTGGGGTAAACCCCTTGTTGTGAGGCCTTGGTGCGAAGTCCATCAACTGCAGGCAGAAGAGATGATACGCCAACATGGGCGTGCCCGACAAGGTGGCGCCTTTCATGGCCAGCATGGTGCTCGGGCTCATCAAGTGGGGGAGCAGAATGAGGACAAGGTGGGAGGTGTGGATATGAAAGGTGAGGTAGTGCATGTCTCAACCCAGTCTCTGGGCCACGTAGAATAACCTCCCTCACTTGGAACAATAGTTGATCAACTGCTAGATATTCATGCCAACCTAGACATCATCCTCCAATAGAGGTATGATGACCAGAATGAGATCTTAGCTTACATCAACATTTTTCAGTACAACTAGCAAGATATTCTAGAGTGGTTGGCTTTTGTGAGACGCAGCCAATGACACAACAATGAGAGAATGGATGAGATTGAGGCTTGTCTAACGCATATCGACTAGCATGTCCATGAAGGTCACGACCCTCTAGCAGCGCCGAGCAATCAAGCTCTAAATCCTCCTCAGTGATATGAAAATTGCAGGATGTTTTCTATTTTTGAATGTGTTTCGGGTAATCTGGACATTTTGTCCTTGGGATATATGTAAGAAATGGACATGACATTTAAGCTTTTGTCTGGCTCTCCTCACTAACAAATCCCGTCAGAGTGAAGCGAGGAGAGTTGAAGACCATCAGAATGTATGTTGTTTCTCTTAATAGTATAATGAAATTTCCCTGACCGACAAAACAAAAATTATAATATTTAAGGAGTTGTACATTTATTTAATAATTGTCTTTCTTTTAAGAAAGATTTACATTTTCTTACTATATAAAGTAATTGTGTTTATCGAAAGATGTATCACATAAATGTACAATGTTAATTTTTTATAAAAAAAAATATATTTACACTTATTATAAGTAATATGCAATGTTAGTGTTTATTATTAATACAAACTTTTATATAAATTATCTTTATATAATATTTGTTAGTGTATATTTATTTTAAATCTAGATTTATTAAATATTAAAAATGATTAAGAAATTTAAAGTGTAAAATTTTTAATCATTAAACTTTATGTCATGTATTAATTCTTTTATATTAAATAATTATAAAACTATAGCTCTAAGAGTGGTGGCTAGAGGAGAGGGGTAAATTTTTTTCAAAAGAAAAAATGGAACATACCTTCATTAATCGAGGAAGGTTTTACATAGACGTGGATCAAAATCATAATTGCATGATATTATGTTGTCCTACAGCAATCATGGACTACAAAAATGTCAAAAATAAAAGGACAAAAACCCCTTCTTTCTCATAAACAACAAGCACAGGATCCCAACACATGGGAAGAACTACAAAACCAAATTGTCATAGATAAAATGAAAGGCAGAAAGAAGAGGAAAGGAACCGAAATTGCAGAGAATGCAAACAAAAATTGTTGCCAAGGAAACATAGATTAGATCTCGAAAGTACCCTGACCACAGAACATTCCTTCAACAAGTTGTTCAAAAAGCATATGTCCAGTAAGGAGGGATAGTCCTCACTTGGAGAGAGCATCGGTGTTAATGTTTTGTTTTTTGTATACATGCTGAAAAGTAACGCCATAAATTGAGGCCTTTAAATCCCAAATCGGTTGCATCCAATTGCAAAGTGTAGGGACCTCCAACGCATTCCGCCTTTGGATCCATTGAATCATAGAAAGTGAATCCCCAACTATCAAAATTTTATCAACGCCAACCCATGATATACATTGTAGAACTCCCCATAATGTGATCATTTCAGCCATGCAGTTGTCCCCATAACCTCCAAACCAACAATAACGATATTGCAAATAGGGGTCAATTTGGAGAGAAACTCCACATCTGCATCTTCCACAAGAGGAGGCCCCATCAAATGAGAAAATTAGGTAGATTCCAGTCAAATCTACAAGAGTAGTAGACCGAGAAGTAGCATGGGGAACCCAAGGGCCAATTTCCCGAAAATATGCAACAATCTTCAGGGAATCGATCTTGACATCAAGGGATTTGCCATCAAAAGTGTTAGGATATTCCGACACATAGGAAATAGTTAAGTATAACTTGGTCTAGTGTAGAGTTAGATAAAGTGTGTTTCTTTACTATGTACATTTGTAACTTACAATCTGACGATCATGATATGTTCTAGACATTAAGTGATCCGACGATTCATTCTCTCCTCGGTATTACCAACACTTGATCCGTGGCTTAACACCCGATTGGTCCATGATCTATATTTAAAGAGCATGGAGGATCATTTGTAGGGTGACTATTCATGAGAGAAACTTATGTAAATTTTATTTCTTTTATCAATAAATTTTCTGAAGTGGCCGCGTTGGCTCAGGTCATGGATTGTTTCCCTCTTTGAGGGTTTTAACCATGTTAAGAATACTGGTGTATTGATTTGTGATCTGTTTGTGAGTGGTGTCATTTGGTGTTCTATCTGAGGAACTTACCATGTAAATTCCCACATGGTATCAGAGCTATTTAAGGGCCACATCCATTGGTGATCCAAATCTGAAGTCGGTACAACTACATCCGACTGTCGTTTCATAGATCTATTGTTTCTAACTGCTTTCAGGCCGAGAGGAATGCTCTATTGTGTTAGGAGCATATGTTCCAGTGAGGAACCCCTTTCGTTTCACGCAAAAAGGTTTCTGGTAACTCTAGTTACGTCATTTTTAAGATCTCGAAGTATACAGTGTTTATTTGCAGTTTTAGTTATTCATCTCTCTGTTTATTTCGGTTTATTTAGCTCTATGTTTTTTATTACCGGATCTATACCTTTCATTTATGCATATGCTCTTTGCCTCACGACTCTATGCAATCTGGACAAATCATAAACAAAAAGGAAGGATTTTTCTCATGCATATGATCTTTCTGCCACGCCTTAGTGTGATCTCATAAAATCGGAAACATAGAAGAAAATATTTAGTTTTCGGCGAAAGTTAACTTCAAGCTGTAAGGTTTGGTTTTTTTTGCATGTCCGTGTTGGGTTATGTGGTTTTTTGTTTTGTAGGCAAAAAGAGTTTTTTTAAGTAAGCACACACCCCAAAGCTTCAGTAACTAAAAAACAAACCAAAAAAAAAATCTTCATTTTTTCCAAAAATTACTAACCTTTTAAACGAACTCACTTGGTCCAAAGTTACTTTATGAGAATAGAGGTATTGGGTTCAAGTCTTTCCTTTTGTTGAGTTACTTTTTCAAAAAGCACATGTAACTTATGTTTTAAAGTTACTTTATGTAAAAACGTTCTCACCCATTATAAAAAGTGAGTCACTTATAATTCTAAAGTCTCTTTATCTTTTATTTAAGTTACAATTTAGTGAATAGCTCAGAAAGTACCATTGTAAAAGTGACTTTCACCTATTTATAAAAGTGGGTCACATAAAATCTTTTTTAAAGTGAGCTAATTTGATTAAGTTTGGAAATGGGGAGGATTTTGTTTTTTTTAATATAATATTATCATTCACTTCCGCACATCCACACACTTTGTCGGCGTCTTCAACAACTTTTCTTCAAAAAGTCGTAATTTCTTCATTTAGAAGCCGTTTTTTTTAATCGGCCTAATTTTTCAAGATCTTCCCATTAGAACACTTAGTTTCAGCATCTACAGCTTCAGTTTCTCTTAAAATGGATAGTCCATGCCAAGTTATTCTTGACAGCACCAACTACTTTCAATGGTGGTCCTACATTGTGGATTTACTTAGAAGTAAAGGTATTTATAGAATAGCCTCGGGCCAAGAAACTAAACCTAAAATGAAGATAAGGCGGCGAAATGGGAAAATAGGCAAGATCAAGCACGTGGGTTGATAGGGATGTTTATTTCTCCAGACCTTAGATTCCATATCGCAGAACTTGACACCCCTAATGAAGCAAAGAAATAACTCACTCAAGTTTTTGGAATTAAAATGAAATTAAAGCCCATCAACTCGAAAATGAGTTGCTTACGTTGAACCCCAATAATTTTTCTTCCATTGAAGATTTTTTGTCCAAGTTTAAGACCCTTAGACTTCTCTTAGAAGGTGTTAAGGTTAAGAAAGAAGATGGTAGCCTTATCTATTCCATTCTTACTAAGTTGGGACCAGCATACTCTGTGTTTGTTTCCATCTTCCATTATACTAGAGAAGCCTTTATTTCTCAAGGGCAAGACTACAAGTCCCCCTCTTTTGATGTCTTTTGTGATTCTTTAATAAGAGAACAAGAAAAACTCTTACATCTTGGTCTTCTTAATCATGGAAACTCTTTTAAGAAAGCCTTAGCCGCCTAGCAACAACCAAATTCAAAGAATCCTAAGAAGCAGTATCCTAAAAAGAATGGTCCTAAACCAAACAAGGATCCTAAGCAATTTCAGTCTCAAAATGAAAAACTAATTCAACAAAACGATAAGGCAAATAAAAACAAAGGGAATAAAACTGATAGACATTGCAACTTTTGTAATCGAGATGGCCACTTAGAATCCAAATGCTTTAAGAAGATGGAAACCTTGGAAGCAACAATGAAGAAGCATAACATCCATTTGGAGCACTCTTCAACTTCAACTTCATCTTCAGGAATAACACTTTCTGCATGTGGTTGTCAAGCATCTCGGTCTGGTTATGCACTAAATGTATCTTATTCTTCTCATTCTCATGAGTGGCTCGTTGATTCTAGAGCTTCTTATCACATGGAAAAAACAAAGCCATGTTTTCTTCTTTAAATGATTGTAACACCAAAAATATATATATGTTTGTGATGATAGATCTCTTGGCGTTGTAGGGACTGGAATTTTTCATCTAGATAATGGTCAATTTAATGATGTATTATGTGTTCCAATCTTATCTTGCAACCTTCTATTTGTATATCAAATAACTCATTTAGGTGAAGGTAAAATCGTTGAATTTTCACCTCACAATGTTGTAATTAAGGACCTAAGGGATCCTCAACAAATTTTAGCTACTGCCATTGCTAATGATTCTACAAGGTTGTATAAGTTTAACAACTTTGGGTCATCAACTCTTCCCTTGGTATTTTTTGCTCATAATGATGAAGTGAGCAAACTTTAGCATGAGAGATTTGGTCACTTAATATTGCGCATGAGAGATTTGGTCACTTAAACTATCGCTCCCTTCAAAATCTATGTAAAGAAAATATGGTGACAGGTCTTCCTATGGTATCTTGCAGGGATGGTGTTTGTTCCAAATGTGTACTCAGAAAACATCATCGAGACAGTTTTGAAAAACGTGCATCTTGGCACGCCTCAACCCCCTTACAGCTTGTGCATAGTGATTTATATGGTCCACTTTCAGTTGTTTCATTCTCTGGCTACATGTATTTCTTAACTTTCATTGATGATTTCTCCAGACGCACTTGGGTATACTTCTTAAAACTCAAGAGTGAAGTATTTAACATGTTCTTGGCCTTTAAGGCCTTTGTTGAAAAATAATCTAGATATCAAATTCTTAAGCTAAGATTTGATAATGGCGGAGAATATGTTAACAACAAATTGATCAACTTTTGCACTAAGCATGGAATTCAAATGCAACATATTGTTCCATATACTCCACAACAAAATGGTGTAGCTGAAATGAAGAATCATACCTTAAAGGAAATGACTAATTGTATGCTTCAATCTAAAGTAATATAGTCTTAATTTTTGGGCAGAAGCAATTAACTGTGCAAATTACATAGTAAATCACACTCCTACTATGGTTTTGTAGAATATCACTCCAAAAGAAGCATGGAGCTCAATTAAACCAAATGTCAGTCACTTTTGTGTTTTTGGAAGTGAAGCATGGGCCCATATTCCAGATGAGAAACATAAAGCCTTAGAACCTAAGAGTGAAAAATATATTTTTGTTGGATATTCTAAAGATGTTAAAGGATATAGACTTATTCCATTTAAGTCCAAAAATGTTACCATTAGAAGAGATGTAAAGTTTGCTGAAAATATATCGGCCCACGAGCCTAGTCCGGTGGATGTGCGACCTCTCTCTATCCCTTCTACTTCTGAAAAGATTTCTTCTTCAGATGATGACAGCGAGGATGACAATCCTCCCACCTTCTCAGGATCTTCCTTCAGCTCCTCAGCTTCCAAAATGGGTCCGTGCTACTCAAGATGCAACAGGTGCTCTTGCAAGTGATCCTACAGATCAATAACGTACACGTTCTCAGTTCGATAGAGCCTCTTCTTTACTGGCTCAAGCTTCAACGAATTATGATCTTGACACCTTTGTAGAAGATTCAGTACATCCAGATTGGGACGTGGCTATGAATGAAGAATACCGTTCATTATTGGAAAATGATACATGGGATCTTGTTCCTCTTTCAAAGGGACGAAAACTTGTTAGATGCAAACGAGTTTACAGAACCAAGTATGGACTAGATGGAAAAGTTGATAAACATAAAGCTCGTCTTGTTGCTAAGGGATTTTCACAAGTTGAAGGCATTGACTATACTGAAACCTTCTCCCCTGTTTCCAAAATGAACTCTATCCGCCTCATTCTTTCCCTCGCTGCTTCTTTCAAATGGGAAGTCCATTAGATGGATGTTAAATCTGCCTTCTTGCATGGGGACTTGCATGAAGAAATCTACATGGAAAAACCTCATGGATTTATACAAATAGACTACAGCCTTGTATGTCAGCTTAAGAAATCCCTTTATGGTCTCAAGCAAGCCCCTCAGGCTTGGTATGTCAAAACGGATAACTTTCTTTTAGATACTGGCTTTTCCAGGTGTCATTCTAACAATACTGTCTACACCAAGAAAGTGGGTAACTCTCTTATCATTCGTGTTATTTATGTTGATGATCTTATCCATATTGGTAGTGATCCCAATCTTATAAACCATGTGAAGTCCAGCCTTAAAAAACAGTTTGAAATGACAGACTTAGGACACTTGCATTATTTTCTTGGTCCTAGAAAGGTATTTCCCTTTCCAAGTCTAAGTATGTTTGTGATCTTCTACACCATTTTCACATGGAAGACTATAAGTTAGCCCCTTCTCCCTTTCAGTTTGGAGCCAAACTTTCAGTCACTTGTACTTCCCCTAAAGTCGATGCTACCTTATACCGTCATCTTGTAGGAAAACTTTTGTATCTAACCCATACTCGTCCTGACCTTTCCTTTGTTGATGGCCTTATTGCTTGGTTTATGCAAAACCCACATGAAAGTCATTGGAAAGCAGCTAAAATAATACTTCGTTATGTTCGAGGTACAGTTTAGTTTAGGATTCATTACAATGCAGACACTTCTCCTCTATTGGTTGGTTTCACTGATTCCGATTGGGCTGGTGACCCTGATGATTGGAAGTCTATTGTAGGTTATGTCTTCACTCTTGGTTCTGGACCTATTACATGGGCTTGCAAGAAACAAAGTGCCATTTCACTTTCATCATCGAAAGCAGAGTATCGTGGCGTCGTATAAGCTAGTAAGGAATTCATGTGGCTTCGTCAGATCCTATCAGAGTTTGGCTTTCAACAGCAACATCCGACTACACTTTGGTGTGATAATCAAAGTGCCATTCAACTATGCAAAGATCCAGTCCAACACCAGCGCAACAAACACATTGAACTACACACGCACTTCATCGGAAAGCTCATTCATGACCATGTTCTTGAAGTGCAATATTGTTCAACCGATGATCGAGTTGCAAACATCTTTACAAAGGCTCTCACAGAGGTGAAGTTTACTAAACATCGATTTATGGTTGGATTTCAAGAAGTTTTCACTAAGGTGGGATAGGTTCTAATGCCTCCTTCCTTCTCCAATTGTGTCATATTTGTACATCCTTCAATCCTATCCCAAGTTGTTTTTAAGGGGGGATGTTAGGATATTCTGACACATAGGAAACAGTTAAGTATAATTTGGTCTAGTGTAGAGTTAGGTAAAGTGGGTTTCTTTACTATGTACAATTGTAACTTACAATCTGACGATCACAATATGTTCTAGACATGAAGTGATCCAACGGTTCATTCTCTACTCAGTATTACTAACACTTGATCCGTGGCTTAACACCTAATTGGTCCACGATCTCTATTTGAAGAGCATGGAGGGTCATTTGTAGGGTGACCATTCATGAGAGAAGCTTATGTAAATTTTCCTTCTTTTATCAATAAATTGCCTGAAGTGGCCGTGTTGGCTCACGCCATGGACTGTTTCCCTCTTTGAGGGTTTTAACCACGTCAGGAATACTTGTGTATTGATTTTTGATATGTTTGTGAGTGGTGTCCTTTGGTGTTCTATCTGAGGAACTTACCCTGTAAATTTCTACAAAAAGTATGATCATTTCTAGATTGTCATATGCCCCACAGGGCATATAGAGGGATAGTCCTGAAGGCTTTCACTGAGTGTACCTAAGAGATGATACAAGCAGTAATAGAGGAGTATTCTCTGTTAACATTGACCCCTGATGGTGTGGATACCTCCTCCCAAATAACAACTGCAAAGGGACATTTTAAGAATAGATGGTTGCAGTCCTCTGCATCCACACCGCAAAGCGAGCATTTGCTTGGCCCCACAAACCTCTTCTTGAGAAGATTGTCCTGTGGTACAATGTGGTTATGAATAGCTAACCATGTGAAGCATTTGATCTTTAATAGGGTGTCCCACCCCCATAATTGAGCAATGCAGTCCACATAGGATAAAGTTTGGATGTTCGAGGTAATATAGGCATATACTTCTTTGGCAGCAATCCTCCCATTCACAATATGACCACCCCATACCAACTGATCATGTTGATGGTAAAAGGTGATTCCAACCTGACAAAGGAGGTTGCAATAGCCTTCCCATTATCCCTCCAAAAAATACAGAATACCAATCTGTCAAGCATGAGGCCAAGCAGGGGCAACATATGGCATTTGATTGCCCTCCCAAAGACTCGCAAGAGTTCATCCCTTTCAGATTAAGTATCTGGATGATTGGCGCCGAAAGGAGATGACATTTGGCCATTCCTTTAATGGTGTCTAACCTAATATGTATATTTTGACCATCTCCCACTAACCAACAGATATTACTGCATAACCATGGGATCACATACCTTAGGCTTCGTCAAATTATCGATGCACAAGAATTAGACGGTGCCCCTGCAGCTACCCACTCCTCCAAGCCCTGTTATTGTATTTATTTGCTAAAAATAATACTATACCAAAGCCCCCTTTCATTGAAAACGCTCCATATATTCATAGTCAATAGAGCAAGGTTGAAGCTCCTGGAATATAGAATGCCCCATCCACCCATCTGAATGGGCCTTGAGATCGTAGTTAATCAAATAAGATGTATTTTTCTATTAGAATCGGCACCAGACCAAAGAAATCTAGTAATTATAGTATCAATTTTGTGTATGATTGATTGAGAAATATGGAATAGGTGCATCCAAGACAAAGGAATGCCTTGTAATACAACCTTTATCATAATAACCCTACCCCCAAGGGTTAACCATTTATGGTCCCAACATGTCAGCTTCTTTTCAAATCTTGTGATGAGTCCATCCCAGTCTTACTTACTATATTTGCAAGGTTTTAAATAACGTCCTAAGTACTTAAAACCCTCAGACATAGGACAAATTTTTACCCCAAATAATGAGGCTATCTCAAGTATCTCCACCGATTCCCCTTTATCATGAATTAATTTTGTCTTTTCTTTGGTAATGATCAACCTATAAGCTTTACCAAAATTCTCATATATCTTATAGAAGGACTCCCACTCAGAGATTTTAGTTACCCCTGCACATAGGACGTCGTCCACGAACATAAGGTGAGACAATTTGTTATTTCTTGAGATCCCATAACCCAAAATAGAGCCAACCTCCTTCATGGATTTGATCCTTCTACTAAAGGCATCCATGACAAGGATAAATAGTAGGGGCGACAATGCACAACCTTGTCTAAACCCCATGTGTATTTTGAAAAATTGTGTGGCCTCACCATTGATTAGAACTGCCATAGATGTCATGGTGATGCAAGTCATGATCCATTGAACATGTCTATATGGGAACCCAATTTTGTAGAAAATCATGGTGAGGAACTTCCAAACCACACAGTCATATGCCCGGTTGAGATCATTTTTCATAAGGCAAGATTTTAACTTCCTTGTTTTAACCCAGTGAATGCACCCTTGAGCTATAGCAACAACATCCTGAATCCTCCTATTAGACAAGAAACCAAACTGCTCCAACGAAATGTGTGGGGAAATAATATTTTTTTACTCTATTAGAAAGGAGCTTGGACATCATTTCATAAACTGAATAACATAAGCAAATTAGTCTATAGTCAGAGAAATGTAGAGAGTTTACTTTTTGGAGAATTAAAGTAAGGAAAGTAGAATTTATTGCACCTGGAATGTGGCCGAAACACCTAATTGCCTCTGCTATACTGACAAGCTCAAATCCCATAAGCTCGAAAAAATACAGGAAAAGATCAACATGCCAACCATTATGCCATGGGATCTTGTCCTTGGTCATCTCCTTTAGTGTTTGAAGCAACTCCACTTTCGAGATTGGAGCATCCATCAATGCAACATATTCGTCATTGACCATCGTTGGAAATAGGTTGACGAGTTCCAATTTTTCTATCATGTTATCTCCCTCCATTTCCATGAATTGTTTTATGAAAAATTGAAGTGCCTCCTCTTTTATTTCCTTGGCCGAGGTAAGGATGTGCCCAGATTCGTATTTTATAGTCCATATGGAGTTTAAGTGTTTCCTTTTGGATGCAACCTTGTGAAAAAAAATTGTATTTTGGTCTTCGCCATTCCTCTCCCTGTAATTTGAGAATTTTGTCCTTCCTTATCACCAGATTCAATATAGCCCGTTGTTGCTACTCGAAAAAGTAACCATGGGAAACCGAGTCCAATAATAGAGATATTTCGTTTTCAATTGATAACAACTCCTGCGTGAGCACTTTTCTATGATTATATACCTAAAATCCGACTTTTGATTTCAGCCTCTTGAGTTTATCATTGATAAAAAAATATAGGATTATTAATGGTCTGAGAGACCAGGGAGGTCCATGAGTGGTGAACCAACTCCTAGAAGTTTGGATCATTTACCCGCATAGAATTGAATTTCAAGGGTAAATTATGATGCTCCATCTCTTCTTGCCATTCTAGGATTATGGCATCATGATTGTAGATATCGAAGAAAAATGTCCAAGATTGAATTTGTTTCACCCTCTGACACGAAAGTGAGTCCACAAAGAATCTATCAATCCTTTTCACTATACCCTCCTCCCCAAATCGACCATTACGTCAGGTCGAGCATAAAGGGACAGGAGCAATGTCTGTGAGTGCCTTTGGATTAAATATCTCTTTGAAGAAGCCCACCAATGGGTCCAATTTAACCTTATGGCCCCAACACTCTCCAGCTTCGAATGTGAAGTTCAAATCCCCATAAATGATCATTAGATGGATGTCCAGTATCTCAATAGAATCAACTAATTCCCAAAATGATTTACGATTATTGTATGGGACATAGATGTTCAAGCTATGAAATTTGTGTGTCGTTCCCCTACCTTAACCAATCAAGATAATCCCTGCACATGATCTGTATGCTTGGAAAGTGAAAAATGTTGGATCCTAAATCGTTGCGAACCCGCCTGAATTTCCATGCAAGTTTGTGGCACAACCAAGCCATGAAGGACATATCTTAAGCAGTATATTGAGGGCATTCTCCTTAGTCAACATTGTTTCTTGAAGCAAGATGATGGGCATGATTTTTGTTTTTATATAGTATTTTAAGGATCTTTTGGTTTTAGCCGATCCTAAACATCTTATATTTAAGGACATTGCCCTCATTGAGGAATGCTTGAAGCAAGATATGTTGCTCTAAGGTCTTGATAAAGTGTATCCTCCATTGATCCATTTGATTCATTGGAGGGGCCTGGATCAAATGGAGGGTATTGTGTCTCCTCCATGGCTTCAAAGAACTGAGTGTTTAGATCCACCTCAATCTCACCACATAGTGTGAGCTTTTTATATTTGATCCCTTTTATCTTCCTCCTACTGGGATCATATTTGTTTGATCCCCCTCCAGCCATAGATTCCACATTTTGTAAGATGTTTTTCTTTATTAGCATAGGTTATAAGCAGTCCAGGATTTCCTACTAGAGCCTGTAAATCCACATCAACCGAAATTGGAGATATGTTTACATCATAGTATTTCCTATTGCAAATTGGAGACAATAATAGGAGTTTGCTCGACTTATTGGCCGATTTTTTTATTTCTTTTCCCTTCCTCTTTGTGGGGGTCCGAGCAGGTTGATTCGTGGATTTTTCCTTGACTCTTTTAGCCCTATTGTTGGGCTTTGCATCCATAATATTTTCACGGGCCTTCCCAATATTCAAACATGAGGGATTCACATCAAAAAGGTCACTTTCCATTGCCAACTCCATCAATCTTTGAGGGGACCTATCATTGGTGTTTCCATAGTCCATCCTTACTGGTTGCTTGCTTTCTAAGGTAAGCTCTTTAATCTTCCAGCTTCTCCCATCATGGCGATTAGGATAGTTAACCAATAGATTCCTGGTTTTGTGACATTCTAGGCACCTAAAGGGGATTCCCCAATAGTCAACTAGTTGTGAGATATAGAAAGTAGCCTAGTAAATATCAATTGCAACAAGTAAACCAACCGAAAGATCAACTTCCACTAGAAACCATGATGATTTCTTATCTAGCAGACCCATACAACCTTCGTCCACATAATATAATTTTCCAATTTTACTGGCAATTTCCTAAATTTCTCCCTTCGTCCATAACTCAATAGGGAGGTTGGGCATTTTGGCCCATATGATTTTTCTCGTGGGCACCTTTGTCACAGGATCAAATCCAACCTTCCAATTTTGGAGCACCATGAATCCACACCCTTTAACCTAAGGTAATGTTGCGATTTTGGTTCCATCTTCTTCCTTTAAGAAATGAAACTTGAACCATCCATTAAGCATCATGGTGACCTTTGGTATATATCCAAGAAGGGAAGCCCAACTTTTTATGTATCCATTCTTTAATTTGAACTCCATTCATTATGAAAACTCCCATCATCCTACCAACATCATGTTTCTTAAATGACCACATTTTCCCAATATAAATCAAACCCCAATATCAACTTTTGTAAAAAAAATGGCCTTGATTGGTTTCTTGCATTTTTCCTTGTTTTTTCTCTCTTGTAAATGGCGGTCTAATTGTGGCATCTTTAGCTGGACCTCCCCATTTTTTTTAAAGAGTCATCCAGCTCCGATGAGAATGTTGTATCATATTTGATGTTTTGTGGTCCATTGGTAGTTGCTTTGTCCAGATCCTGCAACAATCCCTGCCGATCCCCTGTTTTTGTGACCATTGTTTCCTTATTTTGGCTTCTAAAGGCCTTTTAATTTTCCACTACCACCGTAACTTATATGAGCCTATCAACATTAAAATCCAAATTGATGATCGATGACTGAATCTCCATGTAGGTGTAAACGAACCAATCCCTGATGTCCAGATGTGTTGGTTAGATTTGTAGGAAAATGGGTTTCTGTTAGGCAGATTTTAATAAACTAGTAAAATAGCAAATGCTCTACAGTGTGGAAACCAAAAGTCTTGTATCAAAGAACCTCTTTGGCAACGACATTATTAAATACACGTTCCATTATACTTTGTTGGCATTCTAGCAACCAATCAGACGCCAAAGGAACATCAATGTTATTCAAAGAGGGAAGACCATTTATGGGTTAGTATTTGCCAGACAACAGGCACACGTGGCACTCCAAAATGAAGAGAGTCATTGGACCCATGATAAAATCAAACATTTTCCAATAAGATTAAATAGATCAATCTGTAGATTAGTGATTTTATGACTTTGTGTTAACCCCACACCAACATCACTCATTAATGGATGTCCATTTTGAGTAAATATGTTGCCTTGAGGGGGCCTAACATAGGTTTAGAGTTATTTAGCCAAACAAATCCCTATACTACTGGCCCTTTCGGCATCAGCCCGCGGAGCGCAGGCTGAAGTCTCACTCAAAGTAGTATGGGGGGATGCTGGAACCAAGTTTCCACACCCTTGAGATGTCTGAGATGTCGACTTAGTCCAACTAGATTTGTCTTCGCGCAGGTCACTTCACGCACTTGTCCAACCTTCAATACCTTCGTGATATGTTATAATCTTCTTTTGCGCAACCCTAACCAAGGGCTGAGATGCTTCCTCGCTGGTATGGCAGCGAACTGCACTATTTCCCCAAACTACACTGCATATCTTAGTTATCTTCTTAACAAATCTTAGTTAACTTCGCGTAAGCATATGCTCTACCTCGCATTCACTTAATCAACACATTCATATATATTCGTGCATCATATAAATAACATAAGTGCAATTTATACCCAATATATTCAATCCATAAAACAGGAAATAAATACACATAATTGATATGAAACTTCTCTTTATTAATACTTCCAACTGTTACAGACTCGACTCGCCATGCGCACTCAGCTGCAGGGGTCAGCGCACTCAGTTGCGAACTACCAGGCCTCTGAGCACTTTGCTGCAGAGCCTTCTCTTACTCTACGACCCAAAAACTAGACTTTACTCCACATATATGACTCAACTCTTCATCCTTCTCATGATCATTAGATTAGATTTTTAGATGTCTTAACTACTTAGATCCTCGCTCTATTTATACAATCCCATGGTCTGCGAACCATGGGTAGGTCTCTACAGCCGACATTACAATAAAAAAATTAAGGGCAGACAACCCTATGACTCTTTTACAAGCTACGCACTTCGTGCCCACAAAATGCGGAGTCTTTACAATGGAGTTACAATTTTTGACCAAAATATGGGCTCTAAGCCCCAAAACTTCCCTTGGGGGATCCGATGCCCAACAGGCCCCCAAAACAAACATCGTGACTCGCCCTCGAGTCACTTTGTCAGTGCGGAGATCTTTGCGCGAAGACCTCCCATTCTACCTGAATCGTTGCAATATCGGTAGCGCACTAAGCGACTGCCTGCTGTACTTCCTTGACGCGTTGTTCAAGGACCGTTGTGGCTGAACTACTACCCTAAACCTTTTCTTATGTTGCTTGCAACTACACGAGCTTTGCTTCAATGGAGGTTGTAATGATATATGCCTCATTAATCCACGATTGTAAGCACGCCTTCAAAACTGCTTCCTTATGGCGAGCAACATCTACATGTTCCTTGAGTGCTTTCGCCTGCTGCATCCTCACGAGCCTTTGTGTAAGGGCCACCGTCTGTGTGGTCTCTTTTACTTTGTTATATTTTTGTTATAGCTTGCACGCCTATGTCTCTAGGCATTGTATGTTCGGGTCCTCCTGTAGCGTAGTGAGAACCTTAAACGACTGCTCGAACAGCTTTATGCAGTTTGTCACTGCATTGTTAGCCTTCACTATTATTGCTATAACTGCGATGGCATGATGTTCCTTAATCTCCAGCAAAGCTGAAGGCTATGCCTTCAATTGTAGTTCAGTTATCTGAAGGTTCGGCTCCAGTTGAACCTTGGCCACTTCTTCCTTTGCCACTTCTTCCTTTGCCTCGTGCACCCCTGCTGCTAATTTCCGGACATGCGCCTCCACTGGTTCTTATGCTTGGATGGCCAACTTCGGGACCATCTCGCAGGCTTCGTCCACCACCTGCATGATCTGTCTATTCTGCGCCACTACCTCGTCGCATTGCAAGCTCATCTGTTCAATGTTGATGCACTGCTCGCTAATTACTTGGAGCGCGCGACCCTCCCTGGGTCGTAGTTCTACAGTGATACCATCCTATAGAACATAGAGCGTCTCCCGAGGGAGCATAGCCACATTTAACCTGATTTCCTTCAACCCGCTGACCATAAGCCTGTCGGCTTCATTTTCTGTAACGAGTGCTCCATCTGGCAACACTATGGTGTTGGTCATTCGGGCACGCAACAGTTCCTTGGCTGTGGACGTGCCTACTGTGACGCTGGTTGACACAATGCTAGCATGTGGAGTGTGAACTTGCAACTCCTGTATTTGTGCCTAGAGGGCCCCCAACATCATCTGGTGTTCCTCCTCAAAATGCTGGAGGGTCTCCATGGTGACGTCCCTCACAGTCTCGCTAATGTCGTTTAGATCCCGCTTAGTGAGGGTGATCGGGTCGAAAGAAGTCTTTGAAGCCTTTGACTTCTTTAGCAGCCCTACCTACTCTCTTGGGCGCAGACGTTTCAGCTGGGTGGATGCTGTCTGCGGGTCCACACCACCTTGCTCTATATCCGTCTTCGGCTCGGGCGAAGGCAACTTCTATCCTTCACGCTCTTCCTCTGCTGCGTTTTGCTACTCTTTTGCCAATTTCGTAGCGTCGCGCACCTCCTAGGCCTTAGCTAGTGCCGCTTCGTTTTTGCGCTTTTTCTGCTAACTACTTCATCTGCAGTTTCGCCTCTTCCTTTTTCTGTTGCATGGCGGACTTCTCTGCTTCCACCGCAGAGCTAGTCGGAGTGCGCCACTCCAGTGGCCATGACTCAAGGACTGTAAAGATGATGTTGTCTGTCGCCAGATAGGGTAGCTCATGCCATGTCTTCGTGGGGTCCTTCTGCACCTTGATGTAAATGTGGTGGAAATCTGCCTTGAACTCCATGAAGCTTTGCAGACTATTGTAGACCATGGGCGATAATTGCGGCTTGTGACTAATCCCCATTCTGATGTTCATCTCCATGAGCACCCAAAATATTTTGTTGTCCCTTATCCTTTTCACATCCCTAGTTGCCCACAACGAAGCATACTTCGCTACCTCCGGAAGGTCCTGGGTGATCGTTGGGAACTGGCTACCTTCGGGCAATTCCCATGCCACCAGTACTATGGACAACAAAAGCCTGCATAGTGAAAAGTTTTTCCCTACTCCTGTGCCTCACGGCAATTCTCAAGGAACTCTCCACATAAGTAGTTTGCCCAGTTGAACTGGACCCCTTCTGCGCTTTACGTTGCCAGCGCAACCACCAGTGCGGGCACCTCATTCGTGCGACACTTCCTCATAACCTTCCCTGCCAATATCTGCATCGTGACTTTAACTGCAGGGTTGTTGATGTTGGAAATGGCGCACCCTCTCTTCTTCTTCTCCAGCTTAAACTTCTTCTTCATGGTCTCCACAATGGCCAAATCATCACTCTTGCCCTCCGAGATGTTCACTGGATCCTCCCCTTTGCAAGGGAGCCGGGTAATTCTGTGAATCAAATGGTCTATGATGGGGATGGGCTCCTCTAGCCATAGGCACCCATCATGCACCAAGCATAGCAACTTCTTTATGATAAAAATGGTCACTGGGGCACAATGGTAATGTGGCACCCAGAGCAGGTTTAGCAACCCTGCTTTCTCAACTCCTCTCAGCCATTTACGTGGCTCCAACTCTTTGATTCCAGTTAGCGCATCTTTCTTCTAGTGCATTAGCTTCGTGGTTGCCAAATGTGGGAACTTCTCGTGGTTCGCGAGATCTCAGTCTTCAAATTTTAGTATGGGCACTCGTCCCAAGTAAACTCCTTCAAAAATAATGTCATCAGGGAGTAGCGAAGTCTGCAGAGAGCTCTTGCTCTCATCTATATCTTTGGGTACCTTTGCTTTACCCTTCTGTTGTGGCCACCAACAACCCCCCTTTTTATTTAGTGTTGTGACTAATACTAAATATATGGGGACCCTTAGCTAAAATTCAAAAAATCAATTAGTGATTGTATTTCCTATTCAATAAAACTTACCATCGTAAACTTAAGAAAATACCTTTGAAAATATCTAAAAAAAACTTAAGTTTTGTGATGAGGGAAGA
>APFE031253861.1:44997-95287 GCA_000404065.3 Pinus taeda | reverse complement strand
ATTCTTCTTTGAGAGTTGTAGGTTTCTTTAAGTAGGATAAAGGATCATTGCTGGGTAACAGGTAACCCTGTCGAGGCTATGAATGCCTGCTGGCAGCAGAGGCTCTACCTACGACAAATGAGCATGTTTAAAACTGATTTACAGAGAAGCCTTTGTTTTATCTTTATAAAACCAAGTAATGACTGATGTAAATACAAGGACTAGCTTGAGGAAGTAAATAATTAGAGTTGAAAAAAGTTGAAACAAAATATCATTGACAGGTTAGAACATAATGTATTTTATCTTTCAATAATAAAGTTTAATTTTCTCGAAAATTTTCTGTTTTGGAAGTATAGAAAATTCAAAAGAACGACAGAGATAACTGGTTCTTCCAAGTGAATCGCCAATTGTTGTGGCCACCAACAACCCCCCTTTTTATTTAGTGTTGTGACTAATACTAAATATATGGGAACCCTTAGCTAAAATTCAAAAAAATCAATTAGTGATTGTATTTCCTATTCAATAAAACTTACCATCGTAAACTTAAGAAAATACCTTTAAAAATATCTAAAAAAAACTTAAGTTTTGTGATGAGGGAAGACAAAATCACTCCTTAAAGGATATCGTATCGTAGAAAAGATAACAGGATGCCTCCCTACAAGCCAAAACTCTAAGAATGCGAGATCACATATTAAAAACATATATAGCACATCGCATGCTTTAAAACGCACTTATGCTGAAAAACCGCAGAAAACGCCGATATGCGATATCGCATATCGCAAAATCGCACCTCACAAGAAATATATTAAATGCGAAATGCGCATAATTACAAGTTTGTGATAATGCGACCATGCGATATTGCGATAAAGCATAAAAGCGATCTTACGAAAGAATGAAAGAGCGATCATGCGATGCATCATCTCATCGCAAATTTTTCTAGTTCATTATTCAAGGCAAAGTGTTTCCATTAAACGAGAATGGTTATGTGCTTTAAATGCTCATTAATGAAGTAGTTGCTAGTTGTTAATGAAATCTAGTTTTGAGTTTATCAAAGAGCCAGTTCACGTAAGGTGGCATATTTTTAAATGTCTTCGGCAGTCAAAACATTCCCATCGTTATTTATTGTCATTACTCTCACCTCACTTGTAAACTGCAGGAACGAAGGACAAAAAGGTTATACAAAGCAGTGTATAGGAAACTATGGTGAAATTAGGCGAGGCTTTGATATCTGAAGACAGAGAAAAGGCACCCTTGCACAAAGACACAACATGCAACAGAAACGCGGGTATTTTCACCTGGGAAGGCACACATAATCTGTTTGAGGAAATAAATCCTAAAGTAATGGGATTTATGGCTACTACAGGCTCATCAAGGTCGTCTAAAGCATCAGATTGCAGAGTTAGCTTGTTCATTCCTGCATCGGAGAGCGGCAGGGCCCAAAATTCTCCCCTGCACAGAAATGGTTAAAGGAATATTAGACAGCGCTGACATCAAGACAGGCAGTTTAGGGCTCAAGGTCAAGAGCTCTCAGAATCATTGTTTTCACAAAATTTCAACTTTACATCCGCTACAAGAAAACACGCAAGAGGCGAAAATCGCACTAAGGAAGCCCAGATTAAGAAACAAAGGCAGTTTCTAATGCGCGATTAGTGGCATCGCTGGGTAAAACTTCTCGAAATGGGAAGCCTCTAATTGCTCAGTCTCTTGTAAGCCCAGTACCGAAAAGATGGTGCCAACTCTTGCTGATTCCGTTTTGTAGCACATTTAAAGTCTGAAGTCAGCCAACTGACTCATATCAAGCAAACGTTGAATGCTTGCGACATTAAGGAGAAAATACAGAAATAGTTAGTTTTAGATTTAATTTTAGAAATAGTTTTATTTTATTTTGCCTAGAAAAAGGACGGTCATTTAAACTGTATCCTAAATTTTTTAAATAAGTTATTTTTATACATAGTTAGTAGTATTTAAACCCTTCTCATGCATTTAGAGAAGGGTCCAGAAATTTATCAAAAACTTGTCCTCAGAACATGCACTTTTGCACCCTCCGAGGAGGTTTTGGTGAATGAATGGAACATGGTTATTGATTTTTGCATCTGATATCTGCTACTGATGTTGCACTTCTGTACTCTTAGTTGATGTCAGATTGAGAAGAGATAAATCATTATCGCTTGAAGCTCATGAGTAGAACTAGTTATAAATGGTACTTCTATCTCTTAACTGTTTCTATCTCCTGTGTTAGAGTGATATTTAAGCTTAGTTGTTTATATGTTAATGCTTGAATGCCTGAGTTATCATTTGGCACTTTTGTACAGTGATAGCTATTTATTTGTGCCTGATATGTGAACAACTTACTATGTGATATGCTTCTCACAACTGTTTCGTCTAACTTTTTATGCGAAGTAGTTCATCTATATTGAATTCTTTTCTTATAACAGTTGAATGATCTTTATTACCAATTGTTATTTGAAATCATTTTAGATCGCATAACAAAAAAAATCTTACCCCGGGTTAGTATAGATATTAGATGTCGTTGCTTTTTTAGAATATAATTGCATATCATTAGATTATAATTAGAAGTAGATTATCTCATTTAGAACCTTTTAAAGCCACAAACATCAATCAATCACACACACACACACACACAAATTGGGAAACTGGTCCCATTATCCCCAGTGGGACCCGCTATACCAAATGGAAAAGGAGTTGCCAACCAAGGTCCGGACCGGGCGGGTATCCCCGTTGTTGTTGAACCGATTTTCGGGGCTTCAACACCTTCCACGGAGAAACATATGCGGGCAACCTGGTAAGAGGGTTTGCACCCTGGGTCTCAACCTCCATTTCTACATCCTCCTCCTCTACCAGTATTTCTTCAAATTCTTCCTCCTCATTGACATCCAAATTGATTGCCTTCCCCTTTTCTTCCATGATGAGCCTAGTCCTTAGTGGATTTCTAGGTGATACGTGCACCGATACCATGGCCTACTTGTCTTTCTTGGGTCTCGGCATGCGCGGTGATTTATGGATTTCTGTGACTATCCTGACACTTTCTGGGGCTTCCACTTCTGTAATGGCCTGCACGGCTTCCTCAACGGTCATTACTCCGGTATCCATGGCTTCTTCAAGTGCTGCCATAGTGCGAGCCCACAAGTCTCTCAACGTTTCGGGTAATTTCTCGAGCAACGAATTCACCTTCAGAAGATCGAACAAGTCTGGGTTCATGAGTGTTTGTGTGCGCAACAACTCAGTTCTCAAATTGCCAAGTGTTGTTTGCTGGACAACCCTTTGTAATTGATAACACCTTTTGAATTTGAATTCGACCATTCCCCCCACATTTGGTCCATTAATGCTCGATTGGCGGCAGATTTTCAAGAATATGGCCCATAAAGTTCGCCTTAATGCATGCCGCCCGCTCCATTTGGTCTCAAACCAAGCATCATATTGTGAATAGTGATTGTAACGGTCACTTTCCAGCCAACCCACACGACAGCACAACTACCCTCATGCTATTGCGGACCCTGTGACACTTCACTACTGCACGCAGTCCTAACATCGAGCAGTCCCCGGGCAGAGTAGTTTATAGTCCCGCGCCTCCTTTCAGCTGTCTGGAGTGCTAAGACTGTGCTTCTGTCGGCTAGTCAGATGGGCGATCCCCTTGTGTATGTCTTCAAACGACTGCCATTTACTTTTCCTAGAAAGAGTTCTTCATTTAACTTTACAAACTGCACCGCGCCACCATCTATGATCTCCTTAATAACATACGGTCCCAGCCAATGCATTTGGAGCTTCCCTGGGAATTTATCGAACTTACTATCATACAACAACACCAAATCATTTACCTTGAAGGTGCGCAACTTGATATGTTGATTGTGCCAAGCCGGCAACAGAACCATTTGTTGGCTTGAGGAGGCTTGACCCAAGTTCAGAGTTATTTAGCCAAACAAATCCCTACACTACTATCCCTTTCGGCATCAGCTCGCAGAGCGTGAACTGAAGTCTCACCTGAAGCAGTATGGGGGAATGCTGGAGCCAAGTTTCTGCACCCTTGAGATGTCTGAGATGTCGAGTTAGTCCAACTAGATTTTTCTTCACGCAGGTCACTTCACGCACTTGTCCAACCTTCAATACCTTTGTGTAACCCTAACCAGGGGCTAAGATGTTTCGCGCTGATATGGTAGCAAACTGCACTATTTCCCCAAACTACACCATGTATCTTACTTATCTTCTTAATAAATCTTAGTTAACTTCGCGTAAACATATATTCTACCTCACATTCACTTAATCAACACATTCATATATATTCACGCATCATATAAACAATAGAACTGCAATTTATACCCAATATATTCAATGCATAAAATAGGAAATAAATACACAGAATTGATATGAAACTTTTCTTTAATAATACTTCCAACTGTTACAGACTTGACTCGCCCTGCACACTCAACTGCGGACTACTAGGCCTCTGCGCACTCAACTGTAGAACCTTCTCCTACTCTACGACCCAAAAACTAGACTTTATTCCATAGATACGACTCAACTCTTCATCCTTCTACTAATCATTAGATTAGATTTTTAGATGTATTAACTACTTAGAGCATCGCTCTATTTATACAATCCCATGGTCCGCGAACCATGGGTAGGTCTCTACAGCCGACACTACAATAACAAAATGAAAGGCGGACAACCTTATGACTATTTTACAAGCTACGCGCTCCGTGCCCACAAAATGTGGAGTCTTTACATTAGAGTTACATTTTTTGACCAAAATCTGGGCTCTAAGCCCCAAAAATTCCCTTGGTGGATTCCGCACCCAACAAAAGATAACACTTCCCGAAGATTATTCAAACCATCGGTTGTGTTGAAAGCAACAAGAAATGATAAAAATAGAAATGCTATAAATAGCATTTCAGGATATATTCCAATTTTAATTTGTCTTTGAATTAAAATTGAAAATTAAAATTCGAATTTATTCTCACTAGCTGTTTGAAAAATAATTAATTAATTCATCTTGAGTTAATTAGTTGGTGAAAATCAAACACGAAGTCTTTGTGAAGACATGCAACAATTATCCCTTTGATTGAGGAAGTTATCCCTTAATTAAGGAGATAAGGATGAGTTGTATTTGAGTTGTAATTAGTTAGCTCAGTTAATTGAGTTAAGTGCAGCTAAATTAATTCCAAACAGTTTGTGGAACTAATTGTGAGTTCAGTCAGTTAATGCATGTATGCATGCAACTAGTGTTCTCCAGATAACTGAATATTCTCTCATAAATAACTCATGCATGTTAGTTCAAACAAAGACCCAGTTGAGATTAAAGGCGGGGACAATGTACTATCAATTGCTAGAATATTCCCATGTGAATATCTCTTACATGCAAAAGGAATTCATTCCTTGAGGATTGCACAGTTACTACAGAGGTCAGAGCAGTGTGTGAGGTGAGAATCACACAAGTTACAGCTGGATCACCCAGGAGAAACAACGCAAGGAAATAGGAGGCTTGGAGGACAGGGGAGAAGGAATATGTGTTGTCTATTATGTCTATGAGCAACAGAGAGGGATTGTATTGAGAGTTGGATAGCTTGAGAGCTAAAGCTTTGTGTAATCCTGAGATATTTCCACTTGTATGATAATACAGATAGAGGGGTTTTTAGCTGAGGCTTTCCCCAGAGTATTCTTCTGTGTTTCATGTGTGATTGAATCTTCTTCTTTGTTATACGTGTTCTATTTGATATTGCTCAAAATATATTAAGCTTCTGCAAGTTTGATTGTAGAAGTAGATTAAGTATTTTGCTTTAGTACATTGCATAATCAGTTTAATCTACAGTGAGAATTTCTACAGGTTGACAATTTGATACCACCCTCGCTGATTGGATGGATGGATTTAGGAAAGTATTGGATTGATAAAGAATTAGATATATGCCCCAATGTTATTTTGTGATTTATCTGCTCAAGGCATCGAGGAAGGTAGGTCAAGTCGATCCAAACTTAAATTAATTCTTATACTCCTGATTGTGCGAATCTATCAATCATGTCAACAATTTATGGAAGTCTAATGACGACGCCAAAGTCATTGGTTAGTCTTAAAGGGCCTAACTACCACAATTAAAATTTATCTACCACCACCTGCCCTCTTAATTGGGTATGGGAGCCATGGAAACTTGCAACTAATTTGGTTCAAGCTCTAGCTATCTAAGTCTAAAGATCCTAATGGATATAAGGATTTGATTAGTTTGGATACTCCAATAAAATGTAATAGATAAAGATGAACCAGATATTCCACTAGAAGTTACATTTGATGCACTTTCTCTCCAAAAGCATAAATCTTGCAGCCAGTAACACCAGATGTCACACCACCAAAAACTGCACTTAATCCACTTATCTGTCACTTTGCATTTGAAATAATTGATCTTGTCCTCTTAAATGTTTTCACCCTCACAATTTTCTTCCAAAATTTGTTTTATAATTTTGGAAGGTTGCATCCCTCTATAATCTATAGGTAATATTACTCTGCAAGGCCTTTTTGTGCAAACCTTATTCACACACTTGAAGCCATACACCTGCGTTCACTGTTCCAAGATTATCTCCACCAAAGACCACTGTGTATCTCCTACCAACGCTACCACCTTTGTGAGACCCGACCCCAAGTTTATATTACTCTTCTTTCAAGATGCTTTCTACCTTTTAACTGCTTAGAGACATATAGGAGCTTCATCCCTTTTATTCTTATAGAAGAATGTTCAAATTGTTCCACTTATGCAGCTGTAATCTTCCCAAATTTTCTTAAATTGAAAATCATTAGACGAAGGAGCAAAATAGTAGCAGTAACCAATATCACTAGTAAAAAACATTCAAACATGTCCTTCCTAGCCATTTTCAATAGATCAAAAGTCGTATCTCATACTAAGAACATCCCAAAGATGACAATGCATGACATATGACAATCTTCCATCATTACCAACATTCCACCATTACGAGCGTTCCTCCCTTACCAACATTTCTCCATTACCAAGGTTCCCTTTGATGGATTACCTATGGTAAAAGGGAAGCGACTGCGTGTAAAAAGACCAAGGGAAGGGTCATTTATGGTCTAAAAGAAATTGAAGTTTTAAAGTATTCATGGGGTTTGGGAAAGATGACAAATAATTAGGCAAAAGCATATGGATTACTCCAAGGCATTATTCTCATAAAAAATAAAAATCAAATGATTTCAGGTCTCTTCTCTCATTGTGTTGGGTGACTCTCTTTTAATAATTCAGTATTTGGTCAAAGGATCTTCCCTTGGAGACAAAGTTATCGATAATCTCTTAAATAGAATTAAGGATGCATCAAAATATATCCCAAAGATGAGTTTCAAGCACATTCTAAATGATAATAACTAGGAAGCAGATCAATGTGCCCATCAAGGTTGCAACTTAAAGTTTGCAGAGTTGATGGTTAATGGTCAATTAAGATCATCCTCCATCTGTTAATGGATTAAGCATGAATCCTCTGTTCAAATTCAAAAAAAAATTGGGGGAACTTGCCAATTTAATGAGATGTGTAATGGTAAGTGGTAAGTTTATATATATATATATATATATATATAACATCCCCTTGTAAATGAGATGTATAATGATAATTGTAAATTAAAATTTGAATTATATATATCCGAGTGTGTGTTTTCTTATTTGTTATCATTTATTAGATTGGGGAGAAGGATAATTATTTATAAAATTGACTTTTTAGATTTGTTGAAATTCAACTTCACAACTTTGTTAAAATTGTAATTTTGGAATAATGAAATTATTATTTTTGCATGTAGAGGCGCTAAGTTCAATGTGAGGAAATATTGTAGGGGAGCCTCAATAAGATATTAAGTAGAAATAAAAAAATAAAATGTTGTCTTCATTGTGGAGGAAATGTTTTATTGAAGCATTAGATAAGGCGTTGTAATGAAGTTTTTAATTAAAAAAAAAACAACAACAACTTAATGTAAGCTTAATTAAAAAAGTAGTAAATCAATTAAATTCAGTTTGCTATATTGCAATTTTGTTTTTATTATTAAAATAATATAATTTTTTCGAAAGGAATAAAATATTATAAAATGCATATTGCATTAAAAGAAAGTTAAATAAAGATTATTCATATTTGTAACCATGATATTTCAAGGTCTTAGGTCTAAATTTATTTAATAACTATATAAAGACTTAATATTTACAATAGTCCCTCTTTATATATGTCCACTTTGCTAAGAGTTAGTATGGTCTTTGACAAGTAACTAGAAATCCTTTGAGATTTTTGTGTTAAGATGAGTATCATGGTTTGTTACACAATATTTTGTCATGTTCCACATCCTGAAGTGCCAAAATATTGACAACTGTAAAGTGTACTCATCATGAAACACATACTGAAACATCCCTGAAGAATGGAAGAAAACTGCCCTTAGTCAATTCTAAAGAAGGTTGACTGAAACCCTAAATTTTAGGACCAACGCTCTTTGCTCCACTGCTTGCCTGTGCTGATGGCAGGCTGCAGTTCTTTGACCTAGCTCTGCCAGTGCGGATTTTCATATCAAAACCGCATTGAACCTCTTCTGATAGGTTTTCACAAAATGGAGGAGAAGCTTCGTATGCTGGAAACTTTGAGAAACAATGAGTTGGATGTTGTTGGGTAGAGATATGGTTGAGCTTTCTCATTTGGATCTCTTGATCCCACCTTTAAGGGCCTCCCCCTTGAGATGTGGACCTTCATCCCTGCTTTGTGGATACCTAACTCCCTTTCCCTTCCTTTAAATAAAATCCCCTCCATTCCCAAATGGTTGGTCATTGATTGCCTGCATTCTTGTGCTGAGATTCATGTCTAAATGTTGCCCATCTAACTTGGAGAGGAGTGCTTGAAGAGTCTTAGCTTGAACTTGGACATCCACCAAAAGGAGATCTTCAACATCAAGGCAATGGTTGTATGCTTCCCTTTTTTATTCATTAATATATATATATATGATGTTCACTTTCCATAAATGTCTAAATATTTATGCATTTAGCTTGATACTCCTTGATCTATCAAGTAGTTTATGTTTGATATATACTATGTATGCTCTTGTATGTTGTATTGTCTTTTGATATCTTTCGCAGGTACTTGGACGTAAGGAACAAGCAAGGAGCGACCCTGGAAGCTAAGGGATCAAATCCATCTCCAAAGGATTGAGAAATTAACATCAGAGTGAGGTAGGTCTCTCTCTCTCTCTACATTTTTAAACCTAAGCTAGGAAAGCCTGCATTAGTTTGTTCAGTTTGTTGTTAGACCCACTCATTGGGCTAGAGAGATCACCTCTGTCCACAGAGGGGATTTATCTTCACAACAAAATGGCGACTCCACTGGGGAAGTTATAGCCTCTTCAATCTCTTTCCTTGATTTGGTCTTTTGATTACTTTGGCCGACCATTGAGTTATCAGTTAATCTGGGTCTATATAGGTTTGCACATTGAATAATCATTGTTTTAGAGTGTTAGGTATGGACTCTTTGTTGAAATTCTTTTTGTTTTTTCCCAACTTTCTCGCCCAACACATTTTTTACCTGAACAGCCGCACTACCAGTGCGTTTTTGCTTGAAACATTAGCACTGAAGCCACTTTCAACACGTTTTTGGCTATGGTAATCACACTGATCTCATAAGTTTGAGAAAAAATAGGGTTTCTACCCTAGGATCTAGTGTGTCCTAACCTCTAAAGGTCCTTTCCTGTCCTCTGAGTCTGGATTCACCAGTGTTTTTGTCTAATTGTCTTGTTTAATTAGCAAATTAGTCTCATTGACTTTGAAGTACTTGAAGTGAGAATTTGATTGAGTTCTAGGGTTTCTAGGTCAATTAGTCGCAACTTGTTACTTGTTGTGTCGCTGAGATATTGGTTTGATAATTGATTGAGTCTTGTTTTCTGTGGAACTCATTGAAAACCTTAGTTTGCATTTGTTTTAACTTGTCTTTCACAAAGTTGCTTTTCAAGTTGCACTAGGTTATTTGCATTTGGAAATCATCTTTGTTTTTAATCAAGCATAGATTACGTTGTTTGATTTTCAAGCTGAAAGGAGTGCATCATTTATTTGTTCAAAAGGAAAAAGTGAAAGTTATTTTCATTTAGGTTCTTTTGAATTGGATTAGGTGTTGCTTTGGTTGATGCATTAGTTTCATTGGCGCATTTGAATCATTTTTTTTTCATTTTGCTTTAGTTGCATTAGAGCATTCAAATATCAAAGAAAAAACATCATATATGTGCATCTCAGTAAAAGTGAAAATCATTTTCCTTTCAAAAAGTTGCATTTAGGATAGTGAAAAGTGAAGATCATTTTTACTTTCGAGCATTGCATTTGGGAAGTGAAAGTGAAAGTTAGTGGAAGGCATGTTGTTTGATGCATTATTGATTGAAACTTCTTCCCTTAGTTAGTCTAGCTTTCATCAAAGTGGAAAGTTTTCCTTTTCTCATATAGTTGCATCTTAGGGATTCAGGTGACATTGTTTTGAGCCCAAAATTGAAACATAATTTAAGATAAACGTTAAAATTTACTCAATTAATCTAAGAAGCATTTGGAACTTAACGCAAAAATTTAGAGGTCTATACTAAAGATGTGTTCCAACATCTATAAACCTAGGAGTTGTCGTTATCTGCTAGCATTGTATCCCAGGGGTGAAATCTCGTTCCACGTATGGAAGTATATATGATCATTCTCTAGTACTCTCGAGTATATTGAAGGCGCTCCATGTATAGCAAGTATATGGGAATGCTCTCATCGAACGATTATGCATTAGATAGTGCTAACACGGACTTGTGCTCCTCGTACCATTGTGTATATATTAGGAGACCCCACTAGGTTGCTATCTTTTAGCCAGGGGTAACCGAGTCTGTGGCCTTGTAAACATGATACACTAAACACAACATTCAGGGAGATTGGTCATCGTACGTTAAGTCCTTGGTTTCGGCTAAGGTGTATATTGCGGTTCACAGATACTTGGTAAACCCTCTTGCCCAACTCACCCCTCTTTTATATTGTTTTGTTAATTTATAAAATCAATTAGTTGACCATGGAACAACATCCTTCCTATGGAAATACTCCTTTGTAGATGGAAACATTTCCTGAGTCTACCTGTCAAGGAAACCCCTCTGACAAGAATCCTAGTCCTTTTCCTTCTTTTGGAAATACTAGTGCTCCTTATATGGCATCGTTGTCCCTTCCTGGATTGACAATTGGTATGCTAGTTTGGTTGTTTTCGGCCTCGGTGGTTCTGAGTGTCCAAACTGATTTTCATCTGAGTTCTCCTCCAACTGGACAACATCAACCTCATGTTGATCCTAAAGTTGACTCCTCGCATTCTCCACCTATTTCTTCACCTCGTTCCTCCTCTTCGCCTGGTGAAAGTTTGGATTATAGTAACCGGGAAGCTAAGAAGAAGAAGAAGAGGACGAAGAAGAAGAAGCAAAATAAGCAAGGGGGCAACCAAGCAACCATTGCTACGGATGCAACTGATTTAGAAAAATCTTCCAGCCACCTCCGGAAAGTAAAATTCTGTTGCATGTTATGTAAGGGTGACAACCTTCTTTGAAAATTTCCAGCTATTACCAAGGTCTTAGAAGTATGGGCCACAGGTTCACATCAACCTTTGTCATTAGCCTTTGGAGATCATGCTGGTGATAAACCTTCAACTAGAAATAATAAGGTCCATGGGAAAAAGGGAAAAGTCAAATTTCCCTGTAAGTTGTGTGAAGGTAATCATCCCATTCACCTTTGTCCTTTTTATGGATGAGGCCTCCAAAGAGTTGGAAAACCTTACAACTTCTCAGCCTTGTCTTCCGAGGAATTATCAGAAGCTTTCCCCTAATCCTTCACTAGTTGATCAAGTGATTGATCAAAAGCCATCTTTGGTCAACCCCACTCTCTCTGAAAGTGAGTCTCGTGAGTCCATTCCTGACCAACCATTGGTTGAGAAAACGGTAAACTTGGCTCCACCTTCAGTTAACCATACCTTTCTGGTAGAGAGTGAACCTCATATCACTCAGGTTCTTCTGGTTCCTTCAGTTTTGAATGAACTGGAGGGAAATCCTCTTATTCCCAAGGTGCATGAGATAATTTCTCATATTCCCATAGCGTAAGAAGGAAACTCTCACGTTCCTACGACACACCCTTCGAATAGTTTAGTCACTTCTTTTCATTGGAGTCGACTGTCAGGACACCGTCTTCAAATTTACTTGCCTTTCCAGATCATAATACAGTCTTATGATATGGTTGTATCTAGCAAAATCATAGATGAGGGCACATATATTAGCATTATGTCCTCAACTACTTGGAAAGCTTTAGGTTCTCCTCAACTTGTCCTTGTCATCCAGAATCTGCTAGCTTTTAACGGAGGAACCAATCAACCATTATAGTTCCTTCCTAAGTTACCTATTACTTTGGGAGGAAAGATTGTCTATATAGATGTGATATTTGTCTAAGCCCCATTGGATTTTAATCTACTCCTTGGGCGTGACTATGTTTATGCCATGGGAGCTCTTGTCTGTTATCTCTTTCGTGTGATGTGTTTCCCGCATGAAGGACGAATTGTTATAATTGATCAGCTTACATTCATTAGTCTTGAATCAACTTCTAATCAACCATCATCCCTAAATGGTTATTATATGCAAGCGGTATCACCCCCGCCATAGGTTAATTACGTGGCCTCCTGTTCCATGCCCACATCTATTGATAATCTAGTAGGTAATGTAGTACATCATGTACTGGGGGCATTGGAGCCCGATTTTTCATTTGGATCCCTAGACATGTTTCCCTTTTAGAGCGTTGTTCTCCCATATGATGAGAACCTCATGGAAGCCATGGTCTCTTATAGTCCATGATAAAGGTCACGAGGATAGTTCTTTTACTATGTCAACCTCGTTAAAAAATGAAATAGGTGCCATGAGGATAATTCTTTTACTATGTCAACCTCGTTACAAACTGAAATAGGTCCCCATGAGGATAGTTCTTTTCTTGTGTCAAGATCGTTAAAAAATGAAACAAAACCCCTTCCTATTCGAGTCTTTGATTAGATCTCATAAAATCCCATTCGATTCTTTCACTTGATCTCGTAAGTGAACCTTCATTCCATCCACCTGTCAATAACCAATAATATACTTCGATGATTGAAATGAATCTTGGGGGGCATGTACCTAGATTTGAATCATTGTGTTGGGGGCATGCAAACTCATCTCAAGTATAGTTTATCTTTTTTTCAAGCTTGTGTAAAAATGAAACCAAATCCAAGCATGGTTTGTCTCCATTTCAAGCTTGTGTAAAAATGGAACCATTCCCACTTTACCTCTAGTGATTTCCATTTTTATCAGCATGTTTTGGCTAGTTGAGCCTTGGTTTTTTCATCCCATCATCACCATCTCTTTGGTCAATCATATGCTTTCACTTGGTTGTTTTACCCTTGCCTTAGGAACATCTGTGATGAGTGGCCTTACTAGCCAACCTCTTGACCTTGATGTGTTTTGAGCAGTTCCATCATAACTGGAACCAATTGTTATCCTTTTATACCACTCGTTCCTCCAGGTGGAATCCTCTTTCATCTCTTTTCAGGCTTGTTGTAGCGGCTACAACCACCCTCCAAAATTTTGGCCTGCACCAATTTCGGAGCCTCCCTTGAAGAGTTTCACTTGATGACTCCACACACTCGAGTTCACTTCATGAGCTCATGTGAGTCTTTACATTTGCCTTGCTTGTTCATTGCATTCAAGTCTCTACATGTTGATGTCTAAGTCATGCTTGAGACCATGTTTTGGTTACGCTCAAAATCTTCACTTCGTATGTGCTTGTTGTGTTCCTCATGAAAGCATATGTCGCACTCACACACGAAGTCACATTCACTATCGTGCAAGCATTGTCTCGATCAATGAACGATCAATCATGAGTGTCGCGCTTGTCACTTACACTGTCGGTTATTCATGTTGAACATGTGTGTCTGGATGGTTTGGTCATTTCATCATCAAGTCATGCAAGTGTGTGTTTGTATGACCACCTATGCGTATTTTGATTGTTCACACACTTAGACATTTTTACCGAAAGTTCTGATGACCAGAAACCCCTTTAACAACCGAACCATCACCTTGCCATCAACTCGATCAACTATCAACCAGAACAATGCAGAAGCACCAAGCTAGTATTTTCAAGCTGCGCTACCTGCAAGCAATTCAATAAGCTCTCATGTTGCCCACCTAGACAGTCGCCCTCGGTAGTCACCCCAGGATTGACTCCCCTCAAAAATTGTGCATAGGCCACTAACTTCACCCGCTCAACTGACTGAGGAAATTTCACAGACATGCTAGCCAGACACCAAGCGCCCGCCCTTTTCTCCCTAAGAAAATTATGCAATTTTTCTAGTCAGTCATCCCGACAGTCAACCAACTATTTATCTCAGAAATTGCGCAATGTTCATCAGAAAGCCTTCTGCTACCCATTAATCAGCTCAGCTCGGAAATTGTGCAGAGATGATCAACAGGTCAGCCTCCTGGCCTCAGTGCAGTTTTCCTTGCCAGCAACAGACTGCCAGTTCCCTCTGGGAATTGCGCAGTTTCTGCTGCCAGTCTCTCGAGTAGCCAACTAGCAGTTCCCTCTAGGAATTGCGTAGTTTTGGCTGCCAGTCTCCCGGGTAGTTCCCTAGAAAAAATGCGCAATCCCTGCCAGTTGACCCTTCATGCAACCCGGCCCGTTCCTCTGGAAAATTGTGCACATTTGGCTGTCTAGCCCGGCTGCCCATTTATTCTGAAAAATGCGCAGAGCATGCCTGCCTTGCCTTCCAACAACCCAGACTGTTCTTGCCAAAATTTGCAATTTTGCCTCCCAACCGAGCTAGACCTTGCAGACAGTCACTGTCGACTCAGATTTCCTGTCTCCATCTCTTAATGACTCTTGCGCAGTTTTCATCAGTAGTTGCCCGGAGCCATCATCCCGCATCATAGCCATGCTACCTCTCCCAGTCACCTGCATCTGAAATGATCATGTGTAGTGGTAGACTAGAAGGTTTTAGATTTGATGTCATCTCATCATGAGTGACTGCAAGTACAGGTACACCAACAAACATGACAAGGCGATGAATGAGATGAACGAAGGGAGCACATGCAGAAGGACAGGTTCACCAATGGACGAATGAATGAAGCATGTGAAGCGGACGAATGCAACGAATATGCACCTTCGCGAATAGATGAGCCTGTCCAGCCTTCCAGCATGCAAGCAAGAAATAACATGCTAAAGCTTCATCAAGTGTACCAAGGACCATCAAAGACTCCGCTCACTTCACCATGCAGAGGTGAAGCTATGATACACCATGAAGACATCCATCACCCAACAACACTATAGCTCGACATGCACTCCAACAACATCACGAATGTACCAACATTGTCATGTCAAGTAATGTCACCCACATCTCCATTATGGGCTTGTTGTCAATCAATGTGATGTAACGTGGAAGTCCAAGAGACCCACTTGTTGAGAAAAGAGTCATGTAAGTTGAAAAGTCATGGAAGTCAAATGGTCATGAGGGTAGTCGAACAGCCACAAGGGTCAGTTTCACCCTTGGCTATAAATACCCCCTCATTTGTACATGCAAAGGAATTTTCACCTCAACTCCTCTCACATAGCCAAGAGATTCTGTAATATTTTCTTTGAGGAGAGTGGATCCAATGCCCCACACTCGGGGTTAGTGATGTATGGTGTAATGATGTGTCTTGGAACTTTTGCTTAATTCAAAAGCTTGTTAACAAGCCAACACGTTTTCAAATATGTATTGTATTTGTTGTAAGACTATTCTTTAACATTTGTAATGCATGTTGATTTAACCTGTGTTCTACATCTAAACTTCTTCATTTGTTGAAATGCATAATCTATTAATGGAAACATGTTTTATATGTTGTTAACATTGTCTTGCACATTTAGACTTCTCTGCCGAACATCAAACAGACCTTTCACATGAAGCTTGCTGCAACAATCGTTGCACTCGTTCAGAATACTCCGTGAGTGTTGTACGTGTTATCTCACCTTGTATGTTGTGACTTCTGCATTTGTGTGGACTGCTCCACTAGAAGTTGTGCATATCCTGTTGTGTTGTGTGTTCCTAACAGTGTTGGGACTGCTCCCAACTAACCTGGAACTCACTCTCACCCTCTCCCTCGACAATGAAAGAACCATTGACACAAGTGACACTTACACTCACCATGCACGCAAACCTCACTTCTCGAAGACAAAGCGAACCACTCTTCGGTGCTAACAAGCAAGGGTTGAGGCAAATCCTTAATACAATGGCAAGCGTGCCATCATACCGGATGGGACTCCCACACCAAACGGTGTGAGGTCTAGTTGGGACTTCATACTAGGGTGATCCCCTGAATGTTGGCGGGTCCAGCACCGTCAACAAGACTCCAAAAATATGAAAATATTGTCGAGTACTTGTCATTTCGAACTCATAAAAGTAAATTAAAAGACATCTACTCAATATAAGTTTAACCCTTTTCTGGATTGAGAGAGACCAGATACGAAAAATGAATACCTCAGTCGAACATGGCTAAGAGGTTATTTTGAGTATTGTTTTCTAACTTTTCAGACTTAAGAGACTATCTATGAAAAAGGACCTATGGAGTTTCCTTTTTGCCTCTTTTTAAAACTATCTAAACATGAAAAAGACATCACGTTACCCCTCCGTCGGACTCGTAAAACTTAAACGACGCAGGACTTGTCATCATGACGAGATTGAGTTTCTCCTTCCTAAGACTCATTAAACTTACTAGGATGGATTCATCTAAAGGATGAACTTATATGACAAGCACATGGTATCCTCTTCAAGCTTGTGTAAAAATAAAGAGGTACTCGTTAGAAATAGTGGGGGGAAGAATGAAAGTGAACATCCCTTGTATTTTGTGTAAAGGAAACATGTCGCTATTGAACATGACACTTATCTGTTGCTCGTGTCAGGTTTGGGATATCCTCACTTTGTCACTTGCCTTCCTAGGTTTGGGAAATCCATTTTGCCTCTTGTCTGATTATACCGCTTCGTCATCATGACCTCTGATCCCAAGTTAATTCAAATGTTGCCAAACTCCGGAGTCGTGTCACTGATATGTTCAATAGAAGTCTTATTTGCATTTTTTCTGCTTATACATTGTCTAATCTTTCTGCCACAATCCTGAATCAAACTTACCTACTCTATTATATCCTTTGTTTGATGTTGATGATGTGGGATACATTATGGTCCTCCTTCATTGGATTGCTTCCTATCCACTTCATCTCATTATCCAACAAGGTGATCTAGAAACTGCCTTCCAGTACCTTGGAGCTTGCATGCCTGAATGGCAAGTTCTTTGCATTCGACGACAAGTTTACATCATTGGCCTTCGATTGAATTATTTTATGGGTTTTCGACTTTAACTTCATTGTTCACACTCGTGGATTGTGCTGATTGTACCTTGAGAGCCATTGTCATTATTAGTGGTTTCTCTCGTACCTATTAACAATTTACATCATTGATCGATAATCAATTGGTTTTCTATCATGTTCGACATCAACACATCTATTCGCATGTTTAGAATCATAGTTTGGATCGAGATAGATACGAAGACCCTGGATCTTATCTGATAAATCCAGGCTGTGAGCAGTTACTGAGTATTCATGATTGTATACATGATCCTTTTCATACGGATGGTTGTGTCCATGTCGTGGATCCATATACATGATCCTTTATAGTTGAATGGTTGCGTCCATGCCGTGGATTCATGTATTATTATATGCCTATTCATGTATCATTAAGGAGGTTTATATCAAAGATGTCAGATATGTATATGTATATGGTTGATTTGCAGGTCTCCTGACGGTGTTTTTTCTAGTCCTTGCCTTCACTTGTACATCATTTCACCCATCACTCCCTGTTCTGCCTTCATGCTTTAGGGGGCATATGTTACATAGTATTTTGTCACACCTCATGTTCACTTCCTGTTCCACATCTCGAAGTGCCAAAATATTGACAACTATGAAGTATACTCATCATGAAACACATATTGAAACATGGCTGAAGAATGGAAGAAAAACTTCCCCCTGTCAATTGTGGAGAGGGTTGACTGAAACCCTAAATTTCAGGACCAACAGTCTTTGCTCCACTGGTTGCCCGTGCTGATGGTAGGTTGCAGTTCTTTGACCTAATGCTACTAGCGCGGGTTTTCATATCAAAACCTGCATTGAACCTCTTCTGACATGTTTTCTCAAAATGGAGGAGAAGCTTCATATGATGGAAACTTCAAGAAATAATGAGTTGGATGTTGTTGGGTAGAGATATGGTCGAGATCTCTCATTTGGAGCTCTTGATTCTACCTTTAAGAGCTTTCCCCTTGAGATGTGGACCTCCCTCCCTCCTTTGTGGGTCCCTAACTCCCTCTCCGTTCCCATAAATCAAATCCATTCCATTCCCAAATGGTTGGTCATTGATTGACTGCATTCTTATGCTAAGATTATGCCTAAATGTTGCCCATCTAACTTGGAGAAGGAGTGCTTGAAGAGTCTTGGCTTGGACTTGGGCATCCACTAAAAGGAGGTCTTCAACATCAAGGCAATGGTTGTATGCTTCCATTTTTGATTCATTCATTTATACATATGATGTTCACTTTCCATAAATGTCTAAATATTTATGCTTTTAGCTTGATACTCCTTGATCTATCAAGTATTTTATGTTTGATAAATACTATGTATGCTCTTGTATCTTGTATTGTTTTTTGATCTCTTTTGCAGGTACTCGGATGTAAGGAACAAGCAAGGAGCGAGCCTAGAAGCTAAGGGATCAAAGCCATCACCAAAGGATTGAGCAATTAGCATCAGAGCGAAGTAGGTTTCTCTCTGTCTCTCTGCTTTTTTAAACATAAGCTAGGAAAGTTTGCATTAGCTTGTTCAGTTTGTTGCTAGACCCACTCATTGGGCTAGAGAGATCGCCTCTGTCTACAGAGGGGATTTATCTTCACAACACTGTTAATACTGACAAAGCAAAGGTCATGACAACCAAATCCAAAAAGGACTCGTATGAAACTTTCATGTATGACAACAACAAATTGTAGGGGGTTTCTTCGTGGGAATTTATTTTCATCACAAGTTCAACTAGAATTATATCATTGAGCAAAAGATAAATGGGGGAGAGAAAGCTTATTATGGCCTTGAAAACTATTGTCTGTAGGAAGTCTTTGAATATGAGATAAGAAGAAACCCCTTGTGATGACTCTCGTCACCTCTATTATATTAAATGGATGTGAATTGTGGGGTTGTAGTATCTCTAGAGAGTCATGGAGGAAGATAGAACAAATCAAAAAGCAATGTATAACATACAATCTCAAGATTAGAGAAAACACACCATATCATATCCTCCTCATAAAAACAAGTCTCTCCCCCATTGAAAGCATGTTTATGACTAGGTATCTTGTAATGTCCTCGGCCACCACCCAGGAAACACTAGGTACTTTGATACGAAATTCATCAACAATTTTCACTAATTTTTCTGTTGATTTGGATTGGATCATTATATTATTTGTCATCCATTTCGATGCATTCAGAGTGGAAAAAGTGGAGGAATCAACTCATGGGATCGCTTTTACCAATAGGACCCAGTTTGGCGAAATGGGGTCTAAAACCTTCCGAGAGTCTTGAGAGGCATCAAATGATGTTTTTTTGGGGTAAAAATTTGCTGCTCCAACACCACACCTTTTCATGATATTCTACACACAAATATTTTTCTAACGATGTAAGAAACGTGTCAATCAGAGTCTTTATGCAAAATTTATGCCGCTCAGAAGTTGAACTTCATGTTTTCACACCTATAATTTGGGAGGATGTCGCGTCAGGCCCCATTATTCATGGAAAAGGGGCTAGCCATGTGTGTGTGTGTGTGTGTGTTTTGGTAAAAGACTCTAGAAGATTGTATATTGTAACTCTAGATAAGAGTTGATGTGCTCAAAATTAACCATTAGTAGCCTATTGAGTTGTGATATAATCGGGAAACTATGAGGAAGAGACATTCCATTCTTTTGAGAGCATTTTGTTCCATAGATGAGAAAAGATAGCCAAGAGAGATAGTAGGTAGATCACACAGAGAGGATCTGTGCACTGTAGCAGCCCACAGGCCACAAGCATTACTTCTTTGTACCTGCAACCATATTTCAGACAAAGAAAGAGAGCAAAGCGACCTCACCTTCAAGCTGGGTTTTCTCTTGAAAGGGTTTCTTAGAGAGCATATCTTGTGTCTTATGTGTGTGTTGTGAGCTTATTTTGTCATTATCTACTTTTCTACATAATTTCCATTCGCATGCATGCACCAATTTTAGTTAAATCTACGGATCTTGAATTTTAACAAAACTGTAATAGTGTAAAAATTCAGTATTTTAATATAGTAGTATCAGATCTGTTGTGATGAATTGTCCAGTGGAATATCCATGACAGTTTATGAAGAACATGTTTCTTTGGTTATTTGTGGAGATTGTAGGGATCTAGATTGGCGGGGCCAAAAATCGTAAAACCCTAATCATGGCTGACGAATCTATAAACGAACCTTGTGACCTTGCGGAGGTGAGGTTCACGCGGCTGGAACAAAAAGTCATAGATATCAATCGCAATGTAAAACCTCCTCAAGGTGACCTTGAATAGAAAGCTGGCCATATTTAGAGAAGATGTGGGTTCAAATGCAGAGGACAAATCAAAATGGGGATTAGAAGATTGAGGAGAAATGGAGAACAAGTCGAAGAAAGAATTCAGAAAAGATAACCTCGTTTCGAGTGTTGCGAATCAATCCCTATTTGAAATGGAAGAAAAAATCAATATCAAGCCATTTCATGGCGAGATCGATGCTCTAAAGTTGAATTTTTGGTTGCAACAACTGGAAGTTTATTTGAGCATCCACTAGATTGAGGAAGGACAAAAGATCTCATTCGCGCAACTGAAATTAAAGGGCCATGCACTAAATTGGTGGGAAAGCCAGACAAAAATCCTGAGGTTTGAGGGAGAACCTCCAGTGACTAAGTGGGAAGATTTCAAAACCCTCACTAAGTCACAATTTTATCCCAATGGGTACGTGGAGGACTAGCGGATCCGGTGGCATTACTTCAGGCAAATGTCGGGTCAAAGCGTGTAGGAGTACACCAAAAAATTCAAAAAGATGGCTATAATGTTGGGTATCTCTCCAAAGGTCCCATATGTACTCCTATTGACGGTGCTGGACCCACCAATATGTTAGGGGATTTCCCTGGTAAGAAGTCCCATTTAGACCTCAGATCGTTTGGTGTAGGAGTCCTAGTAGTGGGTCATACGGTATCGCCTTGATTGCAGCTTCGCACAAAGGCAAGTAAGATGTCCCTATTGGTAGCAAGGGTGTGACATATGCGGCAAGTCAAGGAAGGTGCATGAGCGGTTCTAACACAAGGAGGGTGGGGTGAGTGTGGCCCTTGGAAACATGTGATAAAACGGAGTTAAGAAGGGAACACACGAGCAAAGATGCATCACAACATGGAAGGCAAGTTAGCTAGAAATCCAAAGTGATGGTTATTCCAACAACACATTTTAGTAAGATTCATACATACATGTATAGAAAATAGCTACTCATGCATGTGTAAGTAAACATATACATATATCATTTAGAGTAAACAAGATAGTTGGAATACAATACGACATATGCATGAAACATGTTGGCTCTATTATATTAAGAAGTGTAAGTTCCAATCATACAATGCAACCATAACCAACCACTAGTTCCAACAGTGGAACGTTATAGTCATTTCCGCATGCTCCTCTAAAGAGATATACTAGCTCTGCGTAGTGGAGAAGCCAAGGCCTGTTACAATACTGTCCAAGGTTTCTCTAAGATACTCCTATTAGAAGCTTGGCTGACCAAAAGCATTTACAATGAGTTATGAGGGACTATATCTAGGAAAGGGTGGGGTGACCCTTGGCATTCCCCTTTGTGACAGTTCACCTACCCCCACGACTCTTCATCTACTCTACGACTCTTACATCCAACTATCGACACTTGAACTTACACTTGACAAGACATTACATACAATCTGCACATGTACCGATGTGAGACAAAATAAGCCCGAGCAAGCCATGCAAGACATCACTATGACTCAGACAACTGTGGGAAGACCAGCTCTTCGACATCCTCATGGTGGTCGACAGTAGCAAACTGATGCCAAGCTTGGTAGTCTGGGATGGTGTCTGTGTACTCTAAGGTGACATCTTTTTGGAAACGAACTCTTGCCTCCATGACATCTGGGTACACTGCTCAGGCTCCTTTGTCTAACTCATCTAATAGCATGAGCATCATTGCCTTGAGTGCGGCCGAACCAACAACATACTTGTGCATGGTGTCTGCATTGATCACCAAGTCTGGGTTGGTGGTTATGCGCATCAACTCGTCAAAGTACGAGTCAAGCTCCAGTCGGACCTGTGCCTTTGTCTTTGCTTGGGTGAGTGTCCCAATAAATGGGATCGCATGTGTGTGCACTACAACATCCATACTCTTGAATTCCCGTGCATGAGAAGCCTGTAGACTAGTGATGAGTTGCAGGGGATCTTCATAGTTCCGGATCTAACTCTGGATGCATGCCTTCAGCTTGACTGATCTGGGCTTCATCATCTTAAGCAAGTGTAACGGGGCTCCCTTGTATCTCATTACCCATGTTTGCATGTAATCAATAGTAGTATGCATGTTCAACAAGATACGTGCTCTCGTAGCACATAGGCATTGCCAACCATTAAGATGGAAAATTGCCTTATCCACGGTACCAAACTTGGAATACAACGCCCACATGACTGTGTTAAGGGACAATACTTCATCCAGTATTGCCTTCTTCAATTCTGCTTGGGCGAATGCTGTAACTAATTCTCCTCCTTGCTTGGTCGTCTGTAACTCCTTAGTCATTCGCTCGTTCTCAGCTATTAAAAAGCGGACACTCGAGCTAGTGGCTTCGGCATATGCTCTAGTAGCATCGATCAATATTGTTGGATGCTTGCGCATGTCAGACACGATCACTCATTCCTCAAACTGTGCAAGAGATGTGTGATATTCCGGTGTTGACACTCTGCGAGATTGCACAACTCTATGTTGGGACTTGTCGAATAATGTTGTGCATCTCTCCCTCCGGATTGTCTCCAAGGATTTTAGTGTCTCCTTGGTCGCTTAGGACTTGCTATGCTTCCGAATTTGGTGAAGCTGGTGGGTCAAACTCTTGGTGGTGAGGCATGAGGTCGATGTCTTTCTCTAACTCCTATTGCTCCATGTCCATATCCATCTGCTCAAGTGCTTGTTCAATCTCTTTAGCAAAGTCCTGCTCTTGCGATGGCTCACCCTGTCTACTTGGTGCCAGCTGTTCAGATGAGTTGACTACTTGTATGGGTGCAGTTTCATATGCCTGTACATGTTGCACCCCCTGTTGTACCTGTTCTTGATGCACTTCCTTCTCCTGTCTATGCAACTCATGTTCCTTTAGGAGTTGCTCCTTCAACTCATGCAACTCCTTCTCTGTTTCCTCCATTCTCTGTTTTTCTGTTTGCCTTTGCGCGTTCCTCTTGTCACGTTGTTACCTCTTCGACTCTATTTCCAAATTTGCTTTTTGCACAAGTGGGCCTGCTCGTAACTTGCAACTTTGTTCCTCCTCCATGTTGTCGAAAATCTTATGCTTTCCCTTGTCGCGCACTCGCATGTTCACCTCTGCAATTGTTGTTGTTGGTGCTCTTCGGGATGCTGCTTTACACTGCTTTGCTAACCATTCCACAGTGATGTCGACCAGTTCATTGGGCCTGGAGAAGCTATAACAATATCTCCATGTGTCCTCCTTTGCCCAATGACATGCCCCATGGATCCACTAAAACTGTACTCTCGTGCAATGATCTTTTACAAGACAATGCGGGTCATACAGATTGTAGCTTCGAGCGTCGAATGGATATTTCTTGATCTCCTCTGCTTCGATATCCACATACCTGAAATTCATTATCTCGTATAACCCGATCCGCAACGAAAGAGCAGGCCAAGGTGCCTTCTTCTTCTAGTGCAGCCTAGATGACAATCTTGTCGAGATGTGGTATGATACTTCCTGCATTACGAGCTTGTCCAAGGAAAACTTTGGTAGAACATACAGAGGCTTCTTCGCGCTGTACATCCGTATGAAGGTGCCGAACGGTGAGGCATACCAATATGCTATATCGATCAGTGCCTCCATTGTTGCCTTCAACGTCCAGGTTAGATCCTGTTCAAATATCATCTTGTACACTGGGGTGAAAAAATGATCGGACAACTGTGTGATAACTCCTCTGAAGTTGCATTCAGACAACATTTTACAATAAGTGTTCACAGAGGTCTTCGTCGATGTCCATGCCCACTTCAAGCCCAGGAACTCCTGATGGGCACATATTGCATCCAAGATGTAAGCGAACATGCAGATTTATGTTTGCTGACCTTTGGGCAGTTGTCGACCTCTCGTTACCTGTTCCTTCAGCTAGTGAGCCAACATGTCAGACCAGTTGCATGCTTTTCCTTCACTGGCCAGTTGTTCCAATGCGATTACCCAACTCTACGGGAAGGTTTTCGTGCTCTCTTAGCCATACAAGCGACATGAAAAGATGACCAAGTATTGATACGCCTTCTGCAATATCTTTGTCTTGTAGATATGGTTGGGTGTCATCTTGAATTTGGCTGGCTCCTTCATCTATTTCTTCAAGATATCCCTAGAGTTGGCATTGTTACTAGGTATGCTGAAGGGTGTCCCCATGGTGACCACGGTCTTCAACATATGGTACATATATTCATAATCCTGTGCCCTGAAGATTTCAATCTTCGTCTTGCTGCCACTTCTCAATGTCATCGTCTCGGGATCAATGTGCAAGATGATCCAATGTATCATGTCCATGCATGGGAACACGAGATACCTGCATGCAATTTGGTACAAGCCGAACTTGTGAATGTTCACATAAACTTGGTGGTCTTCGAGGTCTTTCCCAAATGTGCCTGCAAATGCATCATTAACCTCTTCCCATTTCAGCTTGATGTCCTTTTCTACAATCAACTTGGTGTCTTCATAGATCAACAAACTTGTAGACACTCGCTCAACTTCTTCTCCAGTTGCACTTCTGTCAGTGTCCTTTGATCTTGCTCTCTTGGAGGCCATTGATCTTAGACTGCTAAGAGGCGGACGAACACCTGCTAGATTTGGAGACATGATGACATGCATGGTAAGAAATCTGTATGCTAAAACCAAAGCAAACTTGAGGAATAACATACAACATACCTGGGGATTGACTGGCAAGGATTGTGCAATTTTTCCTGGGAGGTTGGGAGATTGGTTGCTAGAACTACGCAAAAGGCAGTCTGGGCTTCTCGGAGGCTTGTTGGCTGCTGGAATTGTGCAATGTGCAATCCAGATTGGCCTGCTGGCTACTGGGATTGCTTAACGCGCAATTCCAATTGGCAAGGGTTGTAGGCCCAGTGACTGCATTGCACAATTTTTTGTGCCAGCAGTCATTGCCTCTCAGAATTGCGCAATGCAGACTGGAGGACAGTTACTAGGCAGAAATGCGCATTTTTCTGAGAGGAAGGTAGAGCCTTCGCTCTCAGGATTGCGCAATGTTGTCTTAGTGATGCAGAGCCCGGCCCAAGGCTGCCCAGACTTGCCGATGGGCAACTGAAGTAAATGTGAATGTGAATGCATGGCGATACTAAGTGTAAGCAAGAGTGAATGATCGGGCATGCAAATAGTGAATGAAAGATTAAGAAAACGGAACAACATGCATGTGGGTGAAGCGAGTCGCCGAATCGACGACCGTTCGTGCAAAACAGTGTCATGCATGTGACAACAGTGAGATGCTAACAAAAATTGAAACGATGCTAATACAAGCTAATATGCATGCAAATAACAGCAAGCCTTCACAAAAATCAAGCAGACAACACTCACGTAAGCCAAAACACAAAAAAGTGACCAAAATGCTGCAAGAGACAAATTGGGAGGACTTACCCGTAAATAGCTGAGTTGGATGTGTCAAAGACTCCTGAATGTGTTGTGGTGGGATGTCAGAGCTCCAAGATCGATGTGAAGAAGTGAGCTTTGAAGCGTCAAATAAATAAGTTTGAGGCGCATGACGCACATGCCACAAATATAGGAAAAAGTGACACTTGGAGGAAAGATTCTAAAACGATCTTTGCATGTAACCTCCAGCTGCTAAAAATAGCTCCCTAAAATCTAGGGATGCTTTTTGCATGTTTCTTTTTGTTATTTCGAAAAAATGCATCCTATGCATGCAAGTCAAGTTTTCTCGGTCCCGGGTGGAATCGGTCAACCCGATGGCACATGCAACAACCTGCATGACTGAGGGAAGCTTTTGCGCAGTTTCTGGGAGGAAACTGGCTGGCTGCCTAGAAGGATTGTGCAATTTTTGTGCTCAGCAGTCCTGCTAGGCTAGATTTCCCAGCTTTTCCAGGGAAGGTTGATAGGAAGAATTGTGTAATTCTTGAGGCCAGCAGGCTGCTAGCCAAAATTACGCAATTTCAGGAGGGAAGGTTGGTTCCCCTCCAGAATTGCGCAATTTCTTTAGGGAGCTATTCAGCCTGCAGCGGACCAAGTCCGGGGAAGCAGCCTGTGAGGGGAATGCTTATAGAAAACCATTGAATCTTGTGTACCTGACAAGGCAAGACATGCTGCTGAGGATGGTTGGTAGGGAGGCTCCAAAATGAAGCTAAAGCAAAATTTTGGAGGGTGGTTGTAGCCGCTACAACAGCTCCTTAAGTATTTTTGGAGTTTGTACAACTGTATGAGAGCAAGTAATGTTCTTCAAGCCCAAACCGGTGGACGAGGCTTGTGTACAGGCATAGTACCTGGAAAACATAGGCTTGAAGAGAGCACAATCAAGTGGATCGAAGTAAAAGGAGAAACATGACGCTTCTAAGGAGGGGAAGAAGAAGCAAAAAGGGGGAAAAGATAAAAAGACGACAACCACAACAAACCTTTGAAAATATCCTATCAACCACTGCAACATTGATGACCATACAAAGGATAAGTGTTGGAAGTTGCATCTAGAGCTAAACCTGAAGAACAAAAATAAATATTTTAAGAAGAAGAATCTCATGGCCATATATTCGAGTAACCAAGTTGAAAGCAGCTCGGATGTGGATGAGAAGGTCGTCTGCACGTCAATGCAGAAGGAGGTGAACCTAAGTAGCATTCAGTAAGAGGAAAATAAAGAAATGACCAAACTCTTATATATATATAGATATAGGTCAAGAAGGCAAAGATTGATTCTCTGTTTGACTTAGGATTGAAGGTGAATCTCATTGTAAGAGAGCTAGTCAAGAAGTTGGGGCTGAAAGTTCGTGATCATCCAAACCCACATCCTTTGGGATGGGTAAACAAGGATGCAGAGTTGAAGGTAACTAAACAGTGTAAAATTAGATTTGCTACCAGTGTTGATTTTATTGATGAAGTAGATCTATATGTGGTTCCCTTTGATGTATGTGGAGTTGTGTTTGGGAGTCCATACATGTACATGTGTGATGAAATATTCATGAGGAGAGCCAACTAGTATAGTTTCATCGAGGATGGAAAATCGTTCATCATCAACGCGCACAAAGGCAAGTTTAAAATTTCATTGGTAAGTGCCACCCAAGCCAAGAAATTGATCAGTTCCAACAAGAAGTACGTTTGATTGTTCTTATGAGAAAGTCAATCTAGAAAGGAGTCAATAAGAGGCAAGACATCCCTGGAGGGGTGTACTAAGAAACAAAAACAACAATTGGAGGAGTTGTTACAAACATACAAGGATGTGTTTCGAGAGCCTAAAGGGTTAACACCTAAGAGAGAAGTGGAGCGTGAGATCCAACTATTTTGAGACTCCCCATTGCCAAATATTGGGTTATACAGGCAGTTTGTTATAAAAGCAAGTGAAGTGAAGAAACAGTTGCAGCAACTGCTAGAATAGGGTGTCATTCGACCGAGTACATCCCCATGTGGGTCACCCATCATCATTGTGCCGAAGAAGGATGGGATTTGGCAGATGTGTATAGATTATAGGGCGTTGAACAAAATCACGCTCAAGAATGGATACCCCCTACCCAGGATAGATGATTTGTTGGATCAGTTGCAGCAACCAAAATACTTCACCAAGATGGACTTCAAGTCTAGATATCACCAGGTTTGAGTCAAAGAAGAAGATACCTAGAAGACTGCCTTCAAAACTAGGCAAGGTTTGTACGAGTGGTTAGTCGTGCCATTTGGCCTATGTAATGCACCAACTATATTTATGAGATTAATGAATGATATATTGTGCCATTTTATAGATTAATTTGTTATTGTATATTTGGATGATATACTAGTATATAGTACTACCTGGAAGGAGCATATTTCACATTTGACGCAGGTGCTGAAAACACTGAAGAAGCACCAGTTGCTGGAAAATATCAAGAAGTGCGAGTTTGCGCAATTGACTTTGGTGTATCTAGGGTATGTGATTAGTGGAGGAGAACTGGTGGAGGCCATCGTGAAATGGTCGGTGCCTACTAATGTTTATGAGGTCAGTAGTTTCATTGGGGCAACACAATTCCTGAGGAAATTCATAGCCTCATATATAGCGGTAGCAACACCGCTCCACGCCATAACAACATGTGGCAAGAGTTTCTAGTGGGGAAAAGGTCAACACAAGGCTTTCGAGGAGCTAAAGAAGAAGATCAATCAAGCACTAGTTCTAGCATTAGAAAATTTGCAATAACCATTTGAAGTGGAGACAGATGCGAGTGGGTATGCTATGGGAGTTGTCTTGATGCATGGAAGAAGGCTTGTTTACTACCATTTTGAAGTATTTCATGGGGTAAAACCTCCCTACCTATGAAAAGGAGCTCTATGCTATGGTCGAAACTATGAAGAAGTGGAAGCACTATCTGGTGGGAAAGGAGAGAGTAATCCACACAGATCACTAGTCAAGAGTAAGCTACAACAGACCATGAATTAAAAGTGTATGGGGTTTTTACCACAGTTTCATTTGGTGATCAAATATAACAAGGGAAGCACAAACAAGTTGTTCAACATGATTGCAAGACTACCCACATCAAAGATTACAACTTTAGGGACACTTATGCACATGGAGCCATTTACCCATGATGCATACAAAGAGACATATTCAGAGGATAAGGACTTAAAGGAGATATATCAACAGTTGCAGAGGTAAAGCCATGTGCATGATGGCAATAACACCATTGACTACCATCTCCAGGATGGGTTAATCTATAGGTTGGATCAACTATGTGTTCCTAAAGGTGTGCAACTGCAGCTGATTAGAGAAGCTCACACCTCGAAGGTTGCAAGGCACTTTAGTGTAGGGAAGATCATGGCTAACTTGCATAGTTATGTTTATTGGCCCAAGATGTAAGAGCAGGTAGTTAGGTTCATAAGAGGATGCATGTTTTGTTGCACTAGTAAGCCTAGAAATAGGAAACAAGGTCTATATCATCCCTTACTTGTACCTACTCGTCCTTGGGAAAGCATTTCCATGGACTTTGTGGGAGGTATACCAACAACCAGGAAGGGACATGACTACTTGTTTGTGTTAGTTGACAGGTTCAACAAGATGTGTGTTTTTATGCCTTGTAAAAAGACCACCAACGGACAAGAAGCAACAAACTTGTTCTTTGGACAGGTCTAGGTGAACTTTGGGATACCAAGAAGCATAGTTTCAGATAGGGATACAATATTTCTAAGTGCATTCTGGACTACATTATGGGAGAAAATGGACACAAACTTGAAGAGATATACAAGATTCCATCCACAGACAGATGGGAAAACAAAGGTAGTCAACATGAATTTTGTGCATCTTCTAAGGGGATACAACCGAAAGCATCCAAATACCTGAGATGAAAATATCGTATATATGTGACATTCTTACAACAGAGCAGTCCACACTTCTACAAGAAAGTCCCCATTTGAGACTTGTTTTGGATATTTTCCATCTTCACCTTTGGACATTGCATATGGGCAGCAAGGAGGAGTGAGGGAAGATCTTACATGAGATGCTTTGAGGGCTGAAAATTTTATAGAGAAGATAAGGTAGATCCATATGCAGGTGCAAGACACACTGTAGAAATCATAGGAGAAGTATAAGTTTAGGGATGATTGACACATAAGAGAGAAATTGTTTAAGGTGGGAGACAAAGTATGGCTACAATTGAACAAGGAGAGGTTGCAGGGGCTTGGTAAGAAAATCAAGGCTATGATGTATGGTCCCTTTGAGATACTGAAAAATGTGGGTGATAATTCCTATCAACTCATTTTACCACCATATATGCCCATTTACTCAGTTGTGAATGTAGAGAATTTGAAACTCTATGAGCCTTCCATGCTAGATCAGGAAGAGGAAAAGGTCCTATGTTTTGTGGAGGATATGGCACCAAACACTCAGGTAGAGTTGACATAAGATTTAGTTTATATAAGAGGTCCAGAACTACAAGACAAGGGTAGCATGACCTTTGGCAGATTGGGTTAAAGGGACAACTTCTAGCAAAAGATAAATGGTACACCAAAGAGGTGGAGGAAATTTTTTCTCACCTCATTCAATAAAATATTTTGGAGAACAAAAGCCTCCCAAAATGGGGAGGTGTGATCCAGATTGGATCATTATATTGTTTTTCATCCATCTCTATGCATTTGGAGTAGAAAAAGTGGAGGAATCAACTCATGGGACTGCTTTTACCAGCGGGACCTAGTTTGGCGAAACAGGGCCTGAAACCTTCTGGGAGAATTTTGAGGCATCAAGCAATAGTTTTTGGTGGGAAAAAATTTCCGCTTCAATTCTGCTATTTCTCATGTTATTATACACACAAAGATCTTTCCAACGATGCAAAAAGCATGTTAATCGGAGTCTATATGCAAAAGTTATGTCACTCAGAAGTTAACCTTCCTATTTTCACACCTATAATTTAGGAGGATGCCACGCCAGCCCCCATTATTCATGGAAAAAGGGATAGCCACGTGTTTTTGATGTAAAATACTCTAGAAGAGTCTATATTGTAACTCTAGTTAAGAGTTGATGTAGTCAAACTTAACCATTAATAGGCTATCGAGCTGTGTTATAACCGGGCCAACAGGAGGAAGAGGCATTCCATTCTTTCAAGAGAATTTTGTTCCATAGCTGAGCAAAGAGAGCCAAGAGAGATAGGAGGTAGAGCACACAAAGAGGATTTGTGCATTGTAGCATCCCACAGGCCACATGTATTACTTCTTTGTACCAACAACTATATATTTCAGTCAGAGGGAGAGAGCGTAGTGGCCTCACCTTCCAACTGAGTTTTCTCTCAAAAGGGTTTCCTAGAGAGTACATCTTGTGTCTTGTGTGTGTGTGACATTATTTTTTTGTTATGTACATATCTGCATAATTTCCATTCACATGCATGCACTAATTACAATTAAATCTACAGATCTATAATTTTAATAAAACTGTAATAATGTAAAAATTCAGTATTTTAATATAGTATTATTAGATCTGTTTTGATGAACTGTCTAGTGGAATATCCATGGAAGTTTATGGATTGTCCGCATAAGCATATAGTCTCTTGGTTTTTTATTAAACCCTGGCTTACTGCCACAACCCTTGCAATTTTGTAGCCTGGTTATTAACCCTAACTTGATTCCCTTCGAATCTTGCATAATTAATGAGTAATTTGTGCAATTCTTTAGCTAGTAGTATTTACACAATAATTAGGGTTTTCCATACAAGAACTTAGAGTCACATATAACAGTGAAAATTAACTACAAACGTGCACACACACACACACACACACACACACACACACACATATATATATATCGAGAGAGAGAGAGAGAGAGAGAGAGAGAGAGAGAGAGAGAGAATACTTGATTTAGGGTTTATATGTTACATAACAAACTCATGCATGATAACATAATATATATATATCTATATATACATATATTCTCAATTACCAGACCAAACTAGGATTTATAATAGATTTCCATAATTATTTAATACGACACATAAATACATGGCCTTGTGAAATACACCGTAATTGTAGACAGTTAAGCATAGAACCTTTGAGTCTAGGGTTTCAAATGAAATTCCATAAATAAACACATCGTTGACCAAAATACTTTATGTCTAAAAGGATTGTTTGGCTACGGGCTCTCTATGTTTTATCCTGCCATAGACCACGTAGTTCATGTATTTCAACCACGGGTCAACCCTCAAGTTGGGGCTGCAACTCCATAGGCAATGCTAAACTAATAATAATCACACCTCCACGACCAAGGTGTCAACCCAATAATCATGTTGCTCCAGGGCTATTTAGGCACCTTCAAGCCACAAGTTGAATAACTCTCATTTGGTATCAGAACCCAAGCAAAGGTTTCACCAGCTGGTTGATCAAGACTGAAATCCAAAACCATCAACCTCCATAAAGCAATGATCCTAAGGGAGTTGGTGCTTCTTATGAGTGGTGTCTCACAAACAAATTGATGTAATCAAGTAGGAGCTCATATTTACATCATGAAACAAATATTGGTGGTTTTTCCCTTTTAGGTTTCCACATTAAATCCTATATGTCCCATGTGGTTGTTGCTCATGATATTGATGTGTATGTTTATGTGATGAGTTCATTTGCTACATATGATATGATGATGTTTATTCACATGAATGATTTCCAAGAATAAATGAAGATATAAATTGGCATATAAGTTAAAATTAGCATTAATGCTAATTCACCCCTTCTTTGTATTAACATTGTTTCCAATAATACATACATATAAACAAAGATATATGAGTGTCACAAAAAAAGGGAAAATGAAACTAAGATGCCACAAGAAACCACGTGATGGGTTTTACACCAGCGAAGGAAATTATATTACCTAAAAAAAATTAGACACAAAAATTTGCAAATAATATGGCAGACTTCAACTATTTGGAAACTAGTTTCAAGGATGTATATAAGAAAAGAGTGAACCAAAGTCGCATTTAAACAAATTGTTGGTTGGAAGTCTGATTACATTCTTGCAAAACCATCACATAGTCATCATTGACAGAAGAGAGAATAATTTGTGGAAATTATGCAGAAAAACCACACACATAGATTTGTGGAGCTTTGCCTTCACATTATCTGACACACTTGAGAGAGCATCTTGCAAATTAGTAATCATCATCAAATATTGCAAAGATCTATGCAAGAAAATATAAGAAAACCTCACAAACTGGCTAAAACCCCTCATTCAAAATTTCAGGAGCACTTCAATATCATATATTGGGGATCCTTTTGAACTAGACAACCACCTCCTTTTATAGAACTTGTTGAGGTTAACAAATTGTTAGGATCATTCTTCAAGTGTTGGTTGAATGGTGAGATGAGCCATGAGAGGTTAGGTCAAATTCATCGCTGACATATTTGAGTTGTAATTGTCTAATTGTTGACAGACTGTTTGGAATTTTCTTCAAACATGTTTTTACCCTACCAAGTAGATACATGGAACCTCATCCATTATATACTCTCCCCTTTATTTGTTCATAAGAAAACTAAACAATATATGCGACATGGTCGTACGACATAACACTACAAATATTTCTTTAGCATAACATCAGATTTGCAAATGAATACACATGATTTTTCATACAATAACATGCAAGTTATGTTATATTCATTCATAATGAGAAAGAGGCAGAGGCAAGATACTTAACGAATGAGATCATCTCTTACAAATCATTGTGATATAAAAATACATGATGACAATAATTTGAGATTGGGTCTTGGGAAACCACCTAACAATGTCTGAACCCTGTCTTCAATTAATTTTTTTCATGGTGTGCACATTTTAAATGGAATGGATAACCACTTGACTCATGAATAAATATCAACAATGGTGATTTTCCTTGCACTTCATTGACACTTCGAACAAGAAACCTTGTGTTAAAGAACTAGATTTTCTTCGAACTACCACTTGCATCTACAAGGATGATAAACAAATGACCTTTTGCGAAATGATACACTTTTGAACAGTTGAACGATTGAGGCAGAGAAATTATAAAATTCACTATCCATTGTACAATACTACTCCGTTAGAAAGGATTTCTTGTTTCCTTTCACATGCACACTTCAAAGCCACAAGCTTTACCAATGGTAGAATTGACTTCTCTAACACATTTGAAAAGTTATATGTTTTGTCACCATTACGGGCTTGGATATATCATCGCTTGTAACCTTTAAAATATAATGCACAACATATCACTCATGTCAACTAAAGAGAACTCATGTAACAAATCAAGAAAGTAATATTAAGTCATGGCTTCAATATGCCCCGATTCATTTCCATGATCGCGTTGTCCACAATAAAACAACTACACTGCTTTCCATAATCGTTCGAGTTCCTATATATTAAGCTTGGATGCATTACTTTTCATTTGTGAGCATCATATGATACAAAAGTTGGAACAACATGAACAAGAGATTGATCTTGATCCTATCAAACCTCCAATCCCTCATTAATTATCATTGCAATCTTCGGGTGACAAATCCTACTACAAACGACATTAAGTAATGATTTTTTTTAAGAGAAAAAGAAAAGATGGAAAAAAGGGATGAATTTTTATATAGAGGTTTGAGTCAAATGTATTGATATTATGATACGTTCTAAGCTTTTAGGGCTCAGTGTATAATCAAAATAAAGTGGGCCCGCAACAATTAAACCCAAGGATTAACCACCATGCAGTTTCAATGGCAAATCGTGCAACCTTTTTCTAGCAGCTGCATCACATGTAATTGGACCTTACCAAACATCATGAATGCTAAAAAAGATGGGGCGACGCAAAGCAGGATCCTAATCCAGCCGATCAAGAGATCAATGGTCGGGATTCATTATGCCACTCCCGACCCATTCAACAAAAACAGCTGGAGGGAAGGGGCAGAAAGTGGTAAACGATTTTTCCAAACTACCTTCAATGTCAACATGTTATCTTTTGCGCCTGTCAAGTGAGCCTACCAAGTGAGCCCATGCACCTCCACTCTCTCTTCCACCTCATCAGTCCATGTTACCCCCTATAACAACCCCTGGTTGATTTTCCATGTAAATGAAATAAGACCAAGGTCATGGGACACATATCCCAAGCTGAATGGTGGGAAAAACATTGATAGTGGGCATCACTTGTGGATTAATAATGGCTATGGAAATTGGCAAAGGGAAAGAGGCAATAATTGGCATTTAATTATGAAAATAAAGGAAAATAGGAGAAAAGGAAGGTGAAGAGACACACATTTTCATGAAAGGGAAATTAGAGGAAAAATGAAGGAAAATGAAGAAAAAAGAGACATAAATAATAAAAAGGCATCATAGAAACAATTCACAGCTTTTGTTAGTTTTGTCTGGCTTCTCTCCTTTCAGACTCTAATTCTCTCATACCCTTTCACAGTAAGAGAATTCTTGGAGCATGCATGGAGTATTCTAGCATTCACTTGGATTGGAGAAAGAAAACAAAGGAAAGCAATGGAGCACAAGGGGGATAGTTGGATCAACAGATACAACAAGGATACTTTTTAGGTAATAGGTTGCATGTGTGATTTCCTTGTTGATTTTTGGATGCACGATTTATGCATGCGATTCATTGGTTATGTGTTGTCATTGGCATGGAATTTGCTTAGATTGACAATGGTTTCAACCTTGCCTTGCCATTTCCTGGATAACAATGGTGTTGTGGGCTTCCCACTTGTTTTTTTGAGTCTCAAGTTCCCTATGGATGTGGTTTGGAATAAATGTTCTGGAGCCTTGAAACAACTTGGGTTGAGTTAATAGTTCATGGAGCTTGCAGCTTGGGACAAACGCTCTGGAACCTTGGGTTGAGTTATTAGTCCCTAAAACTGTGTGATGTAGCCTAAGCCACACATACCCACAATATGCATATAAAATTCATTTCATATACATGTCCCAAGAATTTTTAAATTCATACTTAGGGAAAACTCTCTTAAATCAAGGTTTAATGCTCTTTTAATAAACTCTATGCGGAAACATTTCATTTAACTATCCTAAGTATAAACCTTTCTAAACCTTCGAGCGAAACCTTATAAAAATCTTCCGTAATCTTTGGTTAATTCTTATTACCCACGCATATCAATAATAACCTTTAACTTGGATTTTAGTTTAAACCCAACATTAACCATAATACATTTATTCCTCTCTATTTCTATTATAACTCTTGTATAATAGAAATTATACATAAATCATTTAACCCTTCATTAACTTACCATTCTGCCGATTCACATGACTTTTCACATTTACTGATGCCCAACCTGCACTTCAAATCTCCATCATTAATTCTCTTGTCTCAATCCAACGGTGATCGTGCCATATCGCCCTCTAACTAGCGCGATAGATAAAATTTTGTAAGCCCGCGAGAAAAGTTCTTTTGGTTGTGCTACGTGTCACAACCTTGGGTTAATCGCGTGAATTAGAAAAATACCATTTACCATTTTGAGACTACACGATATACCATTACCGCTTCCACAAGACCACTCCACTATTATGTTGACACGTGGCTTGATTTGCTCCCTCCAGTTCTTAACTTTATTTTACACGAATAGATTTCCGTCGTTCATCTTCCATCCATCTCATCTGTTGATCTGAATGATTCAACGACTGTGCTTTCCTACTACGTTCTTTTGCATCTTATCTTCACTAGTAGTGCCCTCGACTTCTCCGTTTGTGTATTGATTCTTGCCTTATGGTCTTCAATTGTTCTGATCCCGATCTCCGGCTTTGTGTATTTCTCACTTTGCTCCTTTGTCCTGGATGTTATATGCGAGATTTCCTCCTCAGCGTACTTCTGCGCACTCTTAACCACTGTTCCTCTTGAGCTTTGGCTTGATTCTTCAATTGATTTCACTACAATCTGACCACTGAAATACTTTTCTGTGCTAGGTTTTTTTTTGTTCTTCTCTGTGTTCTGCTCGAACTCCACCTGCATACACATACTATGTGGGAATAACCTAATTCTCATACAATTTACAATTAATCACTCAATTCACACCACACAAACTCAGAAACCGAGTTATCTGTATTAATAAACAAATATTTACAAAAAGAATACCTTTATGGCCTGATCTTCAATATCAATGGTGTTTTCCTTTCCTGCTCATAGGCTACAGTTAAACCCTATCTATTACCTAATCTCTAAACCGTGACTCTAACTCTCCTCTTTCTCTATGCCTTTTAGGCTTATTTATACAAAAGGTTTTGTAACCCATTTTGGTTCAGGTCCTTAATCTTTTCAACTAAAGCCTAAATATCCTCTAATTCCACTTTTGACTCAACTAATCCTTAAGGATCCTCTCTAGTTCCACAAAATCATGAAACCAATTCCTAATCTAAGATTTACAATTAATTCCCAAATTTTTCAATCTTTCAACTATCCTAGTTCTCTCATGTTCTCCAACATTCGAGAACATTTACAAATATGTCTCACAATAATTAAATCCTATTCTTAATGTCTCTCATAAAATTACTTAAAAACATTAAAATTACATTAGTTTAATGCTGAAGAAACCAACTTCCTTAAAAACACAAGACCCCCTAAGTCAACTAAAATACAATGAAATTTCTGAGCCGGATGCTCCTGCATTAGACTCCCAATGTTAAAATAATCATGATCTCCAGATCATGTGCTCCCAACCTTTGTCCTCTTGGATCCCATACTTTGTTCTGTAATTTGTCTTTGGTTGTTGCTGTTGTTTGTTGCTATTCTCCAGGTCTCCACACTTTATGTTGCTTTGCCCCACTAGCTATGCTTTCACAGTCTGCTGTTGTCTTTCTCTTGTTGCTCCTTGGCCTTCTTACTGTTGCTTTCGTCTGAGGCACCTTCATCCTCAATCTTATTATTCTTTCAATCTCTATGTCCAATTTTTCTTCTGATTGATAATTACTTTTCCATTTGTTGTTGTACTTTGTCCACTCATGTTCAGGCTAATGTTTATTATCTTCTCTTTGAAGTTGTTGGATTCTTACTACCACCCTTTCATCCTTACCTTCTTATGGCTTTCAAACAACCTTTGTTTAATATCTATAAATTTACTTTCAAAAAATAAATTGTCCTCCAATCCCCTTTGTACTTGATTCCTCTCAAATACATCACTATGTTGTTCGTCGATTCCAACATATTTTCCTTCCTCTTCCTGACAACCCTCAATAATTGTCCTTCATTTCCTTAATTGATTTTGATAGTCAATTTAACTTCTTCAAGCACGATATATTCATGCTTTTCATTTTCCTCATCAATATGTCTGATCTGGCAACTTCCAGTCTTCTTTAGTTCTAAAACTAACTCTTCAACTTGAAACATGTCTGTCTCATCTTCATCAAATCATGTAATCATAAAACAATTATTAGAATTAAAAATATAAGGCCTCATCACCTTTTCCTTCTCTGGCAACATCTCAGTATGCTGCTCTAAGTTTTCCTCCAATTCCTTTGTCAACACATCAGTATGTTGATTTAAACTCTCCTCCATATCATCTGTTTCAATGATATCTCTCTATTCTGGTTCACAATAATGAACTCCTCCTTCTGTAATGTCAATTTGTTGAACTTTTATTACCATTCTCTTTTCCTTATGATTGTCATTCATGACAATTTATTTGTCTTCCTTTTTCAACAATTTATCTTGAGTATATATCCTCTGCTTTTCCAACTTTCTTCTTTGAAAGTTTAATTTTCTATATAACTCAATAATTTCAATTGGAATAGATTTTTACACAATTTTGCATACCTTCACTTGTTATTGACCAATCATCAGATGTCCTTTCTCCCTTTGCTAGATCTTAAGCATAGACTTCTTCTTTCTTAACATCTTTCATTAGATGTCCTTCTTCTTCCTTCAATACTGTGATTGTCTTTTCTTTGTCTTGAGACAAATCTGCCTCCCCTTCTTGTTCAATACACTTTGCCTTGCTGTCTTTCTGTAAACCTTCTTCAACAGCTATCCTTGCCCCATCATCTGCATTATTATTCTCCTGCATTCGCTCTTCATCAATAACATTCATAAAATTCATTAGATTACCTCTCTAAGACAATATTCCTTCATTCTTCATTAGAATAAGATCCTGATCTTCCATCTCTATGACAACTTCAAATGACTGTCTTCTCTCATTAAGTAACTCATCCTTAGACTCTTTCTACTGTAACCAGTTAAATTCTTCCTCTTCTGAGAAATTTTCTTTGTCACACTTTACTTCAAGATCTTCATCCATCTTGAAGACATCTTCAAAAGGTTTCTTTTCTCCTATAATACCCGCAATAATAAACAAATCATCAGTTTAAAAAACATAAGACCTTGTGGTCTCACTTGATTCTTCAGTCATCATATCTCCTTGCTCCTCTGAATCCTTCATATGAGTCAGCTCCTCTATAGATTTCTCTTCCATCCCTTCATTACTTTCAGAGACTAATGGACCATATTCGGGTTCACATACTTACTCGTTTAATCTGAGTAACTCTTCCTTCAATTGAGCATTCACTCTTTGCTCCCTTTTTAGTTGCAATCTATGCCATTTGACTCTCCTTTTCATAATACATCCATGCCTTTGGTCTTTGTTATTCATCTGAAAAATCTCCATCAACAACTCAAGATGGAAATTTATCTCAGCTTTCTCTCTTCTGCAATGACCTTCAGTAGTCATCCTTTCTTGTTCTGTGAACTTTTATCTGTTCACTTGTGAACTGCACTTAAGCTTCGCTTTTTAAAAAGTCTCTGTACCTGCCCCTCATCAAGCTTTTCTCCTTAAAATTGATCTATGGTTCTCTACCTCTGGAACCATCTCCTGAGCAACTGTCTTGCTTTTCTTTGCTTCTGCAGCTTCCACTTCCTTTGAGAACACTCTAGTCCTTTCTTGTCCAACCTTCAACTGAATTCTTTAGGTTCTTCACCACTTTCCTTTAGAGTCTCTACTTACTCTGTCTTCAAGAACACAACTGGTCCTTCTTTTTACAGCTCCTCTTGATGTTCCTTCGCTAAGATATTACTTCTTCATCTGCAACCTGAAATCAAACATAATCCTCAAACCAAAATTAAAATAAAACATATCAACTCATTTTCCATATCTCTGCATGATCTTGTTTGCACTTTGAATGGACTGTTCTTTGTTTCTTTGCCTTTGCAAATTCTCCCATTATTCTGCTACACTTCATCTTTGTGTGCCTGTTGTTTTTCAGATTTAAAATATGATCTCCTCTTTCTTTCGCATCCACGCTTGCATTCCTTCACAATTCTGTTTTAATTAAAAAGAGCTTTAACCGTGCTCGGATTTCTATTCGGTAGAGCATATCCACTCTAGTTTCCCCCCAAAAGAGCTTTTTCTTGCTCTGATACCAAAATTGATGCAGCCTAAGCCGCACATACCCACAATATGCATATAAAATGCATGTCATATACATCTCCCATGAATTTTTAAATTCATACTTAAGGAAAACTCTCTTAAATCAAGGTTTAATGTTATTTCAATAAACTCTATGCGGAAACATTTCATTTAACTATCCTAAGTCTAAACCTTTATAAAACTTCGAGCAGAACCTTATAAAACTCTTCTGTAATCTTTGATTATTTCTTATTATCCGCGCATATCAATAATACCCTTTAACTTGGATTTTAGTTTAAACCCAACATTAACCATAATACATTTATTCCGCTCTATTTCTATTATAACTCTTGTATAATAGAAATTATACATAAATCATTTAACCCTTCATTAACTTACCATTCTTCTGATTCACACAACTTTGCACATTTATTGATGCCCAACCTGCACTTCAAATCTCCATCGTTAATTCTCTTGTCCTAATCCAACAATGATCGCACCATATCGTGCTCTAACTAGCACAATAGATAAAATCTGTAAGCCTGCGAGAAAATTTGGTTTGGTTGTGCTATGTGTCACCACCTTCGGTTAACAGCGTGAATTAGAAAAATACCATTTACCATTTTGAGACTACGCGATATACCATTACTGCTTCCACAAGACCACTCCACCATTATGCTGACACGTGGCTTGATCTACTCCCTCCAGTTCTTAACTTTATTTTACACGAATAGATTTTCGTCGTTCATCTTCCATCCATCTCGTCCATTGCTCTGAATGATTCAACGACTGTTCTTTGCTGCTACGTTCTTTTGCATCTTATCTTCACTGTGTAATATTCCTCTCGGCTTCTCAGTCTGTGTATTGATTCTTGCCTTACAGTCTTAAATTGTTTTGATCCCGATCTCCGGCTCTGTGTATTTATCACTTTGATCCTTTGTCCTTGATGTTTTGTGTGAGATTTCCTCCTCAGCTTACTTTTGCGCGCTCTTAACCACTGTTCCTCCTGAGCTTCGACTTGATTCTTCAATTGATTTCGCTACAATCTGACCACTAAAATACTTTTTTGTGTTAGGTTTTTTTTTTTTTTTTTTTTTTTTTTTTTTTTCTCTGCGTTCTGCTCGAACTCCACCTGCATACACATACTATGTGGGAATAACCTAATTCTCATACAATTCACAATTAATCACTCAATTCACACCACACAAACTCAGAAACCGAGTTATCTGTATTAATAAACAAATATTTACAAAAAGAATTCATTTCTGGCATGATCTTCAATATCAGTGGCCTTTTCCTTTCCTACCCATAGGCTACAGTTAAACCCTAGTCTCTGAACTCTGACTCTAACTCTCCTCTTTCTCTATGCCTTTTAGGCTTATTTATACAAAAGGTTATGTAACCCATTTTGGTTCAGGTCCTTAATCTTTTCAACTAAATCCTAAATATCCTCTAAGTCCACTTTTGACTCAACTAATCCCTAAGGATCCTCTCTAGTTCCACAAAATCATGAAACCAATTCCTAATTTAAGATTTACAATTAATTCCCAAATCTCTCAATCTCTCAACTATCCTAATTCTCTCATGTTCTCCAACATTCGAGAACATCTACAAATATGCCTCACAATACTTAATTAACTCCTATTCTTAATATCTCTCATAAAATTAGTTAACAAAATTAAAATTACATGAATTTAATGCTTCGGAAACCAACTTCTTTGAAAACAGAAGACCCCCTAACTCAACTAAAATACAATGAAATTTCTGAGCCGGATGCTCCTGCGTCACCGCGGGTTATAACAAATTCTCTGGAGCCCTAATTTAGCTGTGGGTTGAGTTACTAGTTCCTGGAGCCCTGAACAACTTGCGTAGAGATCGATCTGGTTGATGTTAGTGATTTATGGACCATATAGGTGAGATCATTGTGGTTGAGGTGGTTTGTCTTTTGGAAGCCTTGATTGGTTTTGTTTTGATTTAACCCTTATGATCCCACATTCATGCTTGGAATATGGTGTAGGGGTGATTAGCTGAAAGAGATATTTGGTTTAGCCTAATCTATGGTCAGGTAGTATATGGAAATCCTTGACTTGGTTGGAATTTTCATATGTTAATAAGAGAATTTTTATTTTTATTTTTATTTTATTTATTTATTTTTTCTAATTTTATTTTATTTTATTTTTGTTTGTTTGTTTGTTTGTTTTTTTGTTTGTTTGTTTGTTTTTTGTTTGTTTTTTTGTTTGTTTGTTTGTTTTTTGTTTGTTTTTGTTTTTGTGATCTATGAGTACTTGTATTGGTTATCATGTTGACATTATGGTTGATTTGTTATGGTCTCTATTTTGGTTACATGCTAATTATATACATGGTTATATGTTGTGCTCTAGCTATGGATCTTATTCATGATTTGATAAGTTACTGGATGGTTGATGAATGCATGGACTAACAAGTGTAGTTACAACTAGCTAGAGAGAGAATTGAGTCTTCTTGGTGATTCTCAGATGAAGTTCAGATCTCTATGATCAGATATGCATTCATAACCTGTAGCTTCTATGTTTACCATATGTTTGACGACTTTTTTATCATGTCTATCATGGATTAGACATGTCTAGGTCAAGTTTTTGCTTGATTTTTGATTGATTGGTCTTGTCATCATCTTGTTTATGTTTCTCGAAAGTTACAGGTAGTTTCGGGCAGTGGTTTGGAGGCTAGCCTAAAAATGTGGCTCAGATCTCAGAACCACTGGCACAAAACTGGAGTTTTTGGGTCATAACTGCATGGAAGCATGCCTATGCGTGCGGTTGGGACCCCATGACTGCATTGATGTTGTATTATGGGCGAGGCTGGGGAGTTTCCTTGACGAAAAGAGCTCCAACTTAGGGATTGACCATCTAGAGTGGTTTGCAGGCTCTTTAATGGTCTGTAGTCCCTAAGGAATGTTTGTAAGTTGTTGGTGTGTCAGCCCCACTTCCATAACTAGATATTGGAGGTCAGGTCATATCATAGTGACACTTGTCTCATGTTTACCCAGGCAAAATTATACAAATAGGTAAATGTGGGGTGGGGGGTTACAGGGTTGTATCAAAACTTCCAGGTTCAAACACTTGAACCAGATGGGCTAGATGTGATTATTATGCATGCATGCCAGTCATATGTGTGTCCACTGTGCATGCATTGCAGTGGCTATGGTTATCATGTATATAGTTGGTGTTACAATTTGTGTTATCATGCATGATGTTGAGATGTTGATATGATTAATGCCATCGTGCTAATATGGACTGATTTTTGTAGATGATATAGCTTCCTTTGAACTTCCCTGAGGTATGATTTTTTATTATGATTTCTATTTGTTTGATCTAATATGACATGTTTGCAGGAAATAGAAGACCAGAGATGAAGAGCAGAATAGTGGACTACAGTTCACATGACTCCCCTTACAGGCATGATGTGAATTCTATGGAAAGTTCAGTTGGGCAACAAGGAGAAGAGTACTCTCCTGATATAACATATACACTGAGAAGTTTAAAGGCAAAAATTAGAAGTTGTAAAGAAAATAATAATAGGTTGATTGAGGTGCAAGAAAGGCTTGCAAGAGCTCAGGAAAAGAAAGTAGAGGTTAATGCAATCATCCTTCAGAGTCTTTCAGATTTTCATAATTAGAGATGACTGAGGTTCAGTCATGTGTAGGAGGAAAAGACTAATGGGGCATATGGAAATAGGTCTCAATCATGATACAAGTTGAATAGGGATGACACAGTCAGAGGTGGCATATCTTTGGAAACACCTAATAGGTGAGCTAGCACTCATGGGTTTTACTCTAGTTCTGGTTCTGAGAGACATCATCGTCATTACTACCAACATCCTTATAAGAGGAGTGAGAAGCAATATTTTCCAGAGGAGTTTAAGAAAGCCAAGGCTCCTACTTTTGATGGGGATGTGAAGAAACTAGAAGATGAAGAAGCATGGCTACTTGGGATGAAGAAGTTCTTCAGATTGAATGATTATTCAAAGAATATGAAAGCCAAGATTGTTATTTTTAGTCTCAAGGGAAGAGCACACATTTGGTGGTAAGATGTGAAGTGTGCCAAAGGCATCAGAGTAGAGGAGCTTAGTTGGCATGAGTTTAAAATACTCTTCAGGAAGAAGTACTTTTCAGAGAGATATTATGACATAAAGTCTAAGGAGTTCAATGAGTTGAAAATGGGTTCCATGACAGATGAAGAGTATATGACTAAGTTTTTGGAGTTGTTGAGGTATGTTCCCTACCCCAAGGATGAGAAGACAAACACAAAAGGTTCATCAGTGGATTGCCTTTATCATTTAAAGATCATATTGAGTATGACAATCCTTGGTCATTGGAGGAAGTCACTCGGAAGCTGAAGATTGTTATGAGCAGTCTAAATGTAAGTCTAAGCCTAAGCGAGATTGGAAAGGTAATGAGAAGACTAAAGGGAAGTAGACGAAGAAGTTGATCTAAATAGAAAATGGCATCCACCCATGGTATTCATCCACCCTTGTTATTCATACACCCATGTAATTTACGCATGGTATTGTAAGGGGCATCCACCCATGGTATTGTAAGTGGCATCCACCCATGGTATTCATTCACCCATGGTATTTTCCCATGGTATTGTGACATCCACCCATGGTATTTACCCATCCATGGAATTTACTTGTGGTATTGTAACAAAAAAAAACTATAAGTAACAAGTCGCATTTTGTAAAATGATAGATTGTCTGTCATAATGTAGCCTTTATAGTTATTATCTGTTTTAATAAAAAAAGTTACTTTGTGAATTTTTTTATTGAGTGTTCTCCTCTTTTTCTTCTGGCATTTCAATTTTTCAGATCTTGGGGGCCTCCCCCCAAGATCCATTTCAATCTTTTAGATCTTGGGGTCTCCCCCTAAGATCCGGACCAGTGGTATCAAAGCCAAGTTACGGTTCCATGGGAATGAGAGTTTGATGCATATTTCAGTTTCAAAATTTTGCAGCAATATTCAACAAACTTCAGGCACATGCTACGACCTCCACAAATCACTTTCTTGGGAAAAGCGGGAATCATTTATTATTATTAATTTTTTTGTGCAGCGAGTTTGCATATCATATATGAAAATTTTTGTGCATAATTTACAAAAATAAATAATAGATCTAGATTCCTTGTGAAAAAATACTGAAATTAAAAAAATAAATCGGCCAAATCGGAGTCCGGATGAGAAAGATATCGTTGATTTAAAATCAGCTATATTGTAGAAATTTTTATGACGACAACTCGTGGACGATGGCTATCCTATCATTTTTTGTAGTTTTTGTGTAGAATTTCAAAACAAATATTATAAATTTGATCTCCTCTCGAAAGGTCACCCAATTTAAAAAAAATAAATAAAAAAATTGGTCGAATCGAAGTTCGGATGAGGGAGACATCGTTGATTTGAAATCAACTATTTTTTTCAGAACTTTTGTAACAGCGGATTAGTTGCAACATGAATATGAGTTTCCACAGTGTCTAGATAGGGATTTCAAACACATGAGAAGATGCATAATGGTCATTATGTTTCCAAAAATAGGTTATAATTAAGATTATGAGTTATATTAACCAAGTTATGTCCATTTTAATTCTGGAGCAACATTTAGAGCGGGTTCCCTTTGGAGACGTGCCCTCCCACCCCAGGCTATGTAGGCACCTGCTACTTTATCAACAGTCAGCATCATGGTTATGGATCAACTGCACAAAATCCTTGTCATCAAAGTCCATTTTCTAGGCCGCACACTGTTGGTATCACAATTGGTTAGAAGCATTACAGGGTATCTCTATCCTTGGATCTTCATTTGTCATGGTTATGGGTTATCCACAAACCCACACTTCATCGAAGTCCATTTGCTAGGCCGCACACTGTCAGTATCACAGTTGGTCACAAGAATTATAGGGTATCTCTATCATCAGATCTTCTTTCATCATGGTTATGGGTTAACCACACAAAACCCTTCTCTTAAGTGGCTCTTCATATTCAACAAAGGCTTCGCAGGAGGTAACTTCACGCAATGGGGACCATTGCTTCTTAAGGAGGGAGGAATGATCCGAATGGAAAATGGCATCCACCCATGGTATTCATCATCCCATGTTATTCACCCACCCATGTTATTTACCCATGGTATTGTAAGTGGCATCCACCCATGGTATTTTCCTATGGTATTGTGACATCCACCAATGGTATTCATTCACCCATGGTATTTACCCACCCATGGAATTTACCTGTGGTTTTGTAACAAAAAAAGGCTATAAGTAACAAGTCACATTTTGTAAAAGGACATATTGTCCGCCACAATGTAGCCTTTATAGTTATTATCTGTTTTAATAAAAAAAATTCTTTGTGGTTTTGTTTATTAGGTGTTCTCCTCTTTTTCTTTTGGCATTTCAATTTTTCAGATCTTGGGCGCCCCCCCTCCAAGATCCATTTCAAACTTTTAGATCTTGGGGGCAAACCCCCAAGATCCAGATCAGAAGTGAGGAAGACCTCAGGATGCATGTGATAAGGAGAAAGTAACACCTTATAAGAAGTTCAATGCACTTGACAAAGGACATGGATTTCAGCCTTAGGAGAAGAATAAGGGTGATGGCAGAAAACCTTTGTCGCGTTGGACTTATGGTGGAGAGCATCGCAGGAGATATTTCCCATCGTACCAGGGTGGCAGGCCTCAGATCTACAATGCTTAGGAGGCACAAACAATTGGGGATGTTGGTCAGAGTATTCCTCATATTTATACAACAATGGATAATAGACATGATGATCATCATGCTTCCATTATTGAGATGGAAGGTAAGCTTCATGATCAAGTTGTTTCTATTTTGATTGATCATGGATATAATTATAGTTATATTAGTCCTAACCTGGTGGATAAGTGTTGCTTGAATAAAGAAGTGCATGCGTAATCTTGGTTGGTGTAGTTCGCTATAGGGACCAAGAGAAGAGTTCATCATTAGGTGAGATCTTGTGCATTTGAGTTGAATGGTATGCCTACATCAACACATCTAAATGTGGTTCCTTTGGGTTCATATAGTATTTTTTTTGGCATGGATTGGTTGTTCATTCATAGGACTAAGGTATATTGATATGATAAGGCTATTGAGTGCCTGAATGATGATGGGGAAAGGAGAATCTTGCAGGGAAAGAAGCCTATATCAGTGAGAACGATTACAACTATGCTTGTAAAGAGCAGTTGCAGGAAGGGATGTGTGTTGTTTACAATTCATATATCTAGTGACAAAGGGAAGGATGTTGAGGATGTTGAAGTTTTGAAGAGTTATCCTGTTTTGCAACAATTTCAAGATGTGTTTCCTGCAAAGATTTTAAAGTTGTCTCCTCACAGAGAGGTGGAATTTTCTATTGAGTTGATGCTGAGAGTAGTGTTATCATCTAAGGCACCTTACAATATGAGTACTCCAAATTTGGTGGAATTGAAGTTGTACTTAAAAATATACTTGATAAAGGATACATAAGGCCAAGTGTGTTGCCTTGGGGTGAACTAGCATTGTTTGTAAAAAACAATGATGGTACTCTCAGATTGTGCATTGATTATAGGCAGTTGAACAAGGTGACTATTAAGAACAAGTATCCATTACCACAGATTGATGATTTGTTTTATCATTTGAAGGGAGTTGTAGTATTTTCAAAGCTTGATTTGAGATGAGGATATCATAAGGTGCACATAAAAAAAAAAGACGTCTACAAGACTACATTTTGTACCAGGTATGGGCATTATGAGTTTGTGGTTGTTCTATTTGGTCTTACTAATTCTCTAGCCAATTTTATGTGCTTGATGAACAATGTGTTGCATCCTTACCTGGACAAGTTTGTGATAGTGTTCGTTGATGGTATATTGATATATTCTAAGAATGAGGAAGAACATGCAGAGCACCTAGAAGTAGTGTTGAGATTGTTGAGAGCATAAATTGCATACCAAGCTCAACAAGTCTAGTTTCTTTCAGTCTCAGATTCACTACTCGAGACATGTTATTTCCAAGGAGGAGATAACAATGGACCTTCTATACCACATTGTTAGTTCATGATTTCATGTTACACAATTGTATGTTGAACTCATTGGCTTCTCATAATCTCATGCCTTTGAATTTCATAGATCAACTTGGTTTACAAATCACTAAACCATATAAATATTGGTACTCTTTTGATTCCAAAAGAGTAAAATTTCTTGGTGTGATTAAAGACTTGGTGGTCATTCAGGCATATATTCCTATCATAAGTATAGTGATGGACATTATAGTCATTGATATTCCAACACGACTTGGCATGCTTCTTTCAAGATCACAGGGAATAAAACTTGGAGGATCCATCAAACTAGATCTCACATATGAAACAATTATAGTCTTTGGTGGAGAAGAACAAAGGTTATACAAAGAATCAAGGTTTACCAAAACTATTACCAAGGAAGGTAACCCAAACAACTCCCCAGTGTATGGTCAGGAAAATGGTTTTTCTTGTTTTTTGTTAGAAGTTGATGATGAGATAGTTGAAGATACTCAAGTGGATATTACAACAGTTATGCTGAAACTAGAAGCAATGCAGAGTTCCATTTGGAAATTTCACTTTGATGGAGCATACTCGATTGAAGGTAATGGTGTTGTTGGTATCTCTTAAAGGTGAGATAATTCATGTCTCTTATAAATTGGAGTTTGATAGAACAAATAATATCACAGAATCTGAAGCACTGGTTTTGGGATTACAAGTTGCAAAGAAATTGAAAATAGAATGATTTTCAGCGTTTGGGGATTCTGAGTTGGTCATAAAACAAATAAAGGGCCAATGTCAGACCAAAAATTTGAGGCTGAGATCATATAGAAATGAAGTTTGGGATTTGATTGACAATTTATTCTTATCTTTCAACATACAATTTTTGTCGAGATAAAAGAATAGGATAGCAAACTCTTTAGTAGTCGCAACAAGTACATTCAAGCCTCCACAAAATCCATGCTTGAGAAATGAATTGAAGTCAGATATAGACCTTTGGTACTTGATAATATAAAGTATTGGCAAGTGTTTGAAAATGAATAATAAATCAAATGCTTTATGGAGGTAGTTGGTGATTATTCTGGTTCAATAATTGACCAAGAAGAAGAGGGTGAGAATGAGAAGGAAGAAGTTGAAGAAGATTTGCCTTGGAAAGATTCTATAGTGGATCAAAATATCGTACAATTGGGAGGCAATGTGATTCCAAGGGGACTGGTACCATTAGAAAGGTTGTTTGATGCAAATGGTGTTCCAACTAAGGTGAGTAAACAAAGTCGGAAATAAGATATTGAAGTCTGTAACATAGGTATAGAGCAGCAACCCAGATTGATCAAATTGGCTAAGGGGATTCCAAAGGATTATAAACATAGGTATGTATATTTATTCAATGATTATATTTACATTTCTGGGTGGTCATATGAAAATTTGAAGACATATAATACAAATACTATTCAACATAAATTTCCGTTGAAACCAAGGGTAAAGCCTTACAAGACAAATGAATCCACTGTTACTTCCTTTAGTAGAAAAAGAAATCAAGAAGTTACTTTAGGCCAAGATTATTATCCCTTTAAGATACTCAAACTGGGTTGCAAATCTTGTCCTAGTGAAGAAAAACAATGGAGAGATAAGGTTGTGTGTGGATTTTAGGAACCTAAACAGGGCATCTCTAAAAGACAATTATCCCTTGCCTAAGATGGATTATGATCCAGATTTAAACAGGAACGAAACAAATTACAGAATTAACCATAAATATAGAGATGCAGTGGAAATAATAATTCATTTCATTACTATAAAATACTGGAATATGCTTACAAACATAAATGGAAATAAACTAGCTAGGGCGATGGTAGCTTATCTCTGAGAAGATATGTGGCAGCTACATGCCTCTGAACTGTGTTACAATGAGGCTCGAAGGCC